>JAECUM010008039.1:0-55092 GCA_016617855.1 Megalonaias nervosa | reverse complement strand
ATTCAACGATTCAGTATAAGGTCTGGCAACAAAACATAGAGATGGTTATTTAGATTTGGGTAGAGTGTTCATCATTATAGTCTGTATCATTATATTATTTTTTTTCTTCATGTGCTTTAATCTTTTTCACCGGATGTTTCATCGAGAATTCATATGTCAATTTCTTTCTGGTTGAAAACGTTGGACCCCGAATCAGTTACAAGACTGACATAATAATTACAAATATCAGGTGTGTCTACATAAATTGGTTGGCCGTGGGTCTACATTTATTGCTGTCCTATTGACCATTAGAATCATACGTATTATTGTATTAAATGAATTTTTCAATGAACGCGATTTACAGTCACAATGATGAACATGGAGTGCACGACCTCCATTACAACGGTCTCTCAGTGCACACGACTAGCCTATTTATCAGAACACGTCAATATCAGTAACGTCCCTGTCAACATCTCATCGGTTGCGCATACGTTACATACGAGAGTGCAAATAATTTGTCCAAAGAAGATAACTCTGACTAATCGACTTGTAAGAAAGCGTTTCGGGTTACACTATCAAGTCGCTGCCCCATGATCGGCCTTTTGGTACACATGTACATGACTTTACTTTACATACGTGTATTCAGCTGAGAGCGTTAATCTTTGGAAGGACAATTTATCTGAAATGTCGACAATTATTTATGAGCTGAATAGTTTATATGAAATTTAAAAGACCAATCCGCATTTTAAAATGTACTTACTCTAAAGTTCCTCATAATGAAGAAACTAAGATATGTAATAAAAGGTGATAACGAATTACAAGTATGTTCTAATATTGGATATATCCACACACACACACACACACACACACACACACACACATATATATATATATATATATATATATATTGAGTATATATATATATATATATATATATATATATATATATATATATATATATATATATATATATTTATTTATTTATTTATTTGTGTGTGTGTGTGTGTGTGTGTGTGTGTGTGTGTGTGTGAGTGCGTGAGTGTGTGTGTGCCAGAAAGAGAGTGAGAGAGTGCGTGGGTGAGCCTATATATTATTACATTTGGGTTTTCATCTACATGGCCTTAATGTATATGCACTTTTGTCCGATACCCACATATATCCACTCTCTCTTCTAGCTAGGATAGCGGCTTTTCTGTAATAAAATGTAAAATTTGTACTGGACAACTAAATATGTTTTATCTAATTACAAGTTTATTTGAGTTTAATGTTGAATATGATAAACTCGAGGGCAGTTCAATTCCTGTTTAATGCGCTGATGTATACTATCAGTATTAGGAGACATGAACGAACACAAGCAAAGTAAATGCAGGAATACGAAGTACTTTTTCCATTAGTGGCTCCACATCTTTAAGACAGGCCGATTTATTGGAAGCACACACTAAAACCTTCTGCTGTACAGATGAAAAACCAAGCGCTCTCCTTACCTAAGGCAGTCAAGTATATATTTTTGGTACAGAACTACCACTCTTAATTGCGTATTACATACATCATTACTGTTTATTTTGATTCTCTAAACTAGCCAGTGTACGTTCTGCCGGCGATATGTACGAAATAAATTTTGACATGATCTTGTTTTGTATGCTGTTGATATATAAATGCAGTGTTACGAGTATTTGTTTGCGTTTTGAGCCCGAACCAGCACGTAGACCTAAAACGAGTGTGCTCGCGGTCTGGGTGTCTGTGCGGCTTTGTTAAACAATTATGAATGCCAGCCTGCGGCGCAAGACACTGCAATGCCGTGCACTACCGAGTCTTGAAAAATGTTTCAATAAGCAGCTGGCTTTGGTCCATGGTCCCCAGGGTATTTGTAATGGCAACGTTAATCTGGTCTTCTCTTACGCCAAGCACGTGAAGGAGAAAGTAGAATGGGTCGCGTTATTATATACTGAGACGCGCAATTTAACATTTTATATCACGTGTCCATTCATTTTTGACGCACTTGTCCTAAATTGAAAAAATTGTCTGACTTAGGTTTTGTCTTTAAAACTAGTGACCGGATGGGGGGGGGGTGCACAAGGTGCTGATGATTGACCTAAGGTAAAATAAACTGTATTTTGATATAATTCAAAATTTTATGACTTTAACGCTTTTTCTGCAATTTGATTGGATATAAATGGTCACGTGATATTGATCTGGTATTTTTACACGTCGATAAATTCTGCGGACTTCTTTTGGTTCGCTGTTTCCATGTCATTTGATGTGACGTTTAATCTATATCAACGCCTTACACCTTAATAATAACAACAAAAACCCACCCACCCACTCCTGCGATTTCCAGTAAAAATTTACAAACCCCAGATTAAAATGGACCATTTTAAGATTAAACGATGTAATTGCCCATACCTTTCTGCACTCCACACTCATCCCTTTTGCCAAAGAAGGCATGAGGTCGGCTTTTCAAGCCAATCTTCGGAAATTGTTGCATTTCGCTTCCACAAAATGTTACACCAGCGGTTATTAAGGTCAGGTTTATATGTCAATCAAGAAATCTCACCAAAAATGGACACGATTTTGCTTTTGAAAGATCGAAATGAGTAGAAAGTAACAACAACGTCGCTATAAAAAAGGTGTGCCATACGGAAGCGTAATTATCGAACAAAAAAGGAATATTCCTGGTGTAACCGCAAAAACCATTTTTATATATTAAAATAATGATCATAACAATATATCACTGGCATAACCAGTTATGATATTCTGCAACATGTTACTGTATAAAGGATGGACGAATCTTTCCTAGTGAAGATCAGGCTATGTATTCTATCGCTGTTAAGAGGCTAATAACTTCGATGTACATACAAGTGAATGTTTTGATGATTAAATCTGATGATCGGATGTTAGAAAGGAAGTAAATTGGAATAATACGGATTTAAAGATCATGGTTGGTTATCTATCGATATGACAATTTTACCTAATAACTCACAAAGTTAACATAAAATCCTTCGGCCTTTATTTACTTTGTGAGTGATTAGATAAATTTTATACAGCGATAAATACCCAATCAGTCCCACATTAAATGGCCTGTACTTAGCAGCTGACATGGATCACTTAAGCTGGTAGGTTGCGACATAAATACGGTTTGTATCACCGTGATTCAAATCGCGCCTTTAGCAGTTTCACACACAGCAGTGACATCGTCACACTATTACGATCGCGGTTACTGGTTTTTCCTTCACTAACCACCACTGTAGTCACGCTGACGAATGCAGGAGATTACTTGTAATCATTATAGATGGGTCTTAAAGGCATATACTAGAATTATTGAAAATCTGACTAAAGGTACACAAGAAAGCCATTCAATTAAAACTGCGCCTCCGTTTTCCGAAGGATGCTCCTTTTTGTGCGAGCGTCACTACGCCAACGCAGAGGAAAGGAGATTATCACGTACTCGGATAATTTGCAATTAGAACGAACGCTGCTGAACCATGTTCAAGAAAGAACCACCGTGAGCAGCCAATGATATATATACGAGGCACTGGTATTGTTCTCGGATCATGACTTATGTGATAGAACAATGGAGCAGCTAATGAAATAAGTTGACACATCCAAGTTAACATTCGAAGGGACCGAGGATTCACAGCATATAGATGTTAAACGTTAGATAACAAAGGGCACCATAACCCGCTTTCTTTTATGGGCAATTGTGGTTTATGCCGTCGGAACAGAACCATTGGGTTGTCCGGGGCGTGATTGTTACTACACAGACACATTCCTCGACAGAAATAATCTATTCTTTAGTTACGAAACACACTATAATACACAGTTCAGCAAAGATATTAAAACATTCCAGCTTTCTGGGTTCGAGAGGACCCATGTTGGGCGGAGGGGAGGTCTTCCATAAAGTCTCATTTCACATTTGCTATAGAACATAATTAAAGATGTGTTAAACATATGGGTTTTCAATTGTAGTAGTCTGGATTGAAAAATCCTGACTCATTGTACAACGTCTCTCCCATTTAAGGGTGACATTATCTGTCGCTCAGTGGCGTGGTTCAGGACGACAGGAAGCCATCTTTAGTAAACTGATTACAATATCGATCGTCATATATCTCAGCACTCTGGGTAATAAGGTGTGCTACAGTAGTAATATATCCTACAGATTAACATTCAAAACACACATTCCTCATTTAAGACTTTAATTATGTGATGATTCAAATAGGGTAGATTATCAGGGCACAAGCCTTCATGCCAATGTTTAGGAAGATAACTGTTAATAAGGGAGAAGAAAAGTACAGTAGCTTCAAGCACATGATACAGTCATGTAGATGTTCTTAATTTTATAAATACAATATTGTCGTGGTCGATGTTTGTGGATAGTGTTATACTTGACGTCAAAGCGTGAGCGTTATGGTCAAGTAGTGTGATCAAAGCTCCATTTTTAAGTACTTAGCGCTGTACAAAACCTTGCCGGTTATTGTATGAACCGTGATGGGAAATCTTAAAGTGTTTTTCTAACTCCGCAATATCACTAACGGTGGCCCCACTTGATCGTACTTAGCTCCCATTGAATATATTTATCACGTCGTCACGCTTTCAAAACCTTCCCTCGTAACGCGTTCTTAAAGTGTTCTGTGATGCTCTGGGCGATACAATTTAAAATGCCACCCCCAGCCACTCCGGTCGCCAGCAATCCTGGCATTGGTGCAAGAATGTTCGCATCGGGCTCATTTAGCGGATAAGCAGCATAAACCACTGCAGTCACCGGATAGTATTTCACCCACCCCCACCCACCTCTACCCTCCCCCACCCTCAATGGCGATAGCGCCCCACGGTTTCGTGAATCACGAACAGGGTCACTTTTATCCCGGATAATTCAAGTTACATCACCCTTCTCCTCAGACAAGGTGTCGTCGACCACGGCAACATACATTTTATTATGATAAAATACATTTTTTAGTCCTATAAATAATGCACAATTTTCCTTGCTCGTTGGTCATTCATGGTAGCATCCATTAGGGTTGCGTCCGTGTCCGACAAAAGGATCTGACTCTCAATATTGACCACACATGAATTGTTCCATCCCTTTTAAACTCGCGCTTGGCCCCCAGGATACGATCGAGCAATTTTCGATGACCCCCAGCTGCTAGCACGCGGTGTGCACGCACTTTTGGACCCGCTGTGGGGTGTGTCGTAGTCAATCTGTCAAGATCGAAATTTCTGCTGCGACGACCAATAGTCCCGAGCCCTATCGCATATAATCGGGTAAATTGCTCCATTATATAATTAAGGAAACTATATCTATAAATTAAAATTCAATTTAATTCATGCACAAATGGCTCGAGCAAAGAATAATTTTAAGTGGTTAACTATTGGATCCACCACCACGTGTGCAAGGGCGTGTTACAACACCTAGTGTGCGTATGCAAAAGAGCGTTGTCCATATGATTTCATTTTCATAGTGGGTATAATGAGAAAACGAGTGTCAGAAGAGGAGCGTAAGTATCTTGCTGGTGTGTACACATGGGTGAGGTCAGATAGGTATGTTGGACTGGAGCCCGTCAGTGGAACGTAGCACAGATAACAAATTTTGTGTTTAATTCTGGATCGTATAGGGGAGCCAGTGTAGGGTAAAGATCAGGGGAGAGGCGTGCTCTGATCGTGGTACTCTAAGGATGATCCGGAAAGCTGTGTTTTGAACTTTTTGAAGTTTCTGGAGTAGATATTGAGACGAACCAGACAGAATTGAGTTACAATAGTCCAGTCTTGAAAGTACTAAGGAACACACAAGTGTTTTAGTGGCATCAACTGAAAGATACTTGCGAATGGAGCTGATGCGTCTCAGCTCAAGATATGCAGCCTTGCATATGTTCATGACATGTTGGTGCAATGGGAGAGTACTGTCGAGAGTAACACCTAGGTTTCGTACTGACTGTGTGAATTTAATGTTGGTGTTGCTGATATTTATTGTCTGAGGTAACGGATGTGAATGAGAAAGTCTTTGTGTTGTAATCAGGATGGCTTCAGTTTTATCATCATTCATTTGCAGCTTGTTACATGTCATCCATGACTACACATCGGAAATGCACCTCTCTACGCCTTGGATGGTAGCTTCAACTTCAGTTGGATGGCTAGATTTGTATATTTGGGTGCCATCAGCATACAATTGGTGAGACACTGGATGACGATCTATGACACTTGAGAGTGGCTGAGTGTATAGAATAAAGAGAACAGGTCCAAGAACAGACCCCCGTGGAACACCACAGCATAGCTCAACTCAGCTGGAATGTTTTCCATTTGCGGACACAATTTGTGTCCTGTTGACCAAGTAGGACTTGAACCATAGTAAGGCAGTATCATGACTGCCAAATACATGCTGGAAACTGTGAAGTAATAAACCATGGTCTATAGTGTAAAATGCTGCAGAAGTCAAGGAGAGTGAGGACTGTAATCTTTCCGCTATCCAAAGCAGAGAGAAGGTCATTGCCTACTTTCAGAAGAGTACTTTCAGTACTGTGGCAAGGGCGATATGCAGACTGTACATTGCTAAAATGACTGTTTGCATTCAGACGAGATACAAGTTGGAATAGAACAACTTTTTCTAAGATTTTCAACATAAATGGGAGATTAGAAACTGGGCGGTAGTTTTTTAAATCATTATGGTCGAGTATTGGTTTCTTCAGCAGAGGTTTTACAATGGCAGTTTTGTAAAATGATGGGAATTCCCCAGATGAGAGAGAGGTATTAATAACATCAGTTAGTGAAGGCAATATTGGATCTAAGCACTCAAGCAGCAGTGATGTCGGAATCGGATCAAGTTTGCATGACTTTGGTGCACTCTTCATTACGATTGTACGTACTAAATCCATAGAGACAGGTTTAAATACTACTAACGGTTGCCGCTGAAATTCCGTATCGCAACTGTATGGTGACGACGAGTCAACTGAAATTGTGTTGTCAAGTTTATCTTTGATGGTTTGTACTTTGTCACGGAAGAAATTTGCAAACAGGTCCGGAAGGTCGACTAGAGAGAAGGTAGCTGGAAGTGGTGTGCATTTGTTCCTTGACATTAGCTTTTAGTAATCTCAAATAGCTTTTTGCAGCTGGAACTTCCCGTGATCTTAGTACTGTAGTGGGCTGACTTCGCTGCATGGACCATGTTGTGACATTCCTCTTAGCGGCATCATCGATTTGCTTATGAACAGTGAGTCTGGTGGAAAGCCACAGCCTCTCAGCTTTACGGCGGTCTCTTTTAGCAATGCGAAGCTGGTCCCTAACACTGCTATACCACGGAGAACACTTTTGAACTGATCTCTGCACTTGGTTGCTGGGGCATGTTTGTCAAGCAATGAACGCAGGCAGTTATCGAGTTGTTCTGCTGTAGGAGGTAAGCAAGTTGTTAGGTTAGCTTGGATGTCATGCATTAGTTGGGTTCTGTTTATCATACGGAGGTTTCTCTTAGTAGCGAATAAAGGTGGAGGGTTAGAGACTGATACGTCAAGATGGCATATAATGCAGAGGTGATCTGATGAAAGTTCTTGGGACACCAGGGAGGACTGTAGAATAATATCATCAGGTCTGTAAAGAATCCAGTTTAAAATGTGACCATGTTTATGGGTGGGTCGGCTTCCTGACTGTTTGAGGTTGAAAGCGTGAATGGAATCTAGGAGTTTTGATGTGCATGGGTTTTCAGGACAGTCAAAGTGAAAGTTGAAATCTCCAAGAATAATCAGGTTGCCACCTATGAAATTTCCATACTCCCGGAGATTCGGAAACTGCTAAAAAAAAGAGATTTTGTCAGCTTGTTTTTTCTACTAGGAGGAGGGCGGTAGAGGCAGAAAAATGAACTGACTTTTGTTCCAGTGTGAGTGTAGTTTGGACTAGTTCAAACGATGTGTGGTAGAAATTGAAGGTTGTAGTGTAATTAAGACGGTTGATCAAAGTGTTCTTTGCGATGACAGCAATTCCACCTCCGCGAGAGTGGCAGGGAAACGACTTGATGGAGTAACCGGTGGGTGTTAGATCCGCGCACTTGGGTTCATCGCCTGATGTTTTTAGCCATGTTTCTGTCAAGAAAAGACGTCGATATTCTGATCGTTGATAAAATTAACTATTTCTGTGCGCTTTTCCGATGGTCCTACTGATTGGGCATTGAATAATGCGATGCGTAGTGGTATCTCTTCGATAGTTGACACAAAGGTTGACGATTTAATTGGGATTTGAATTAGGTTGTCTAAATTATCGGCCGAATTTGCATATTTCTGTGCCGGAAAGGGCGAAAGGGAGATAACTGGAATTCTTCTTCCTATTCAACTCCGGCCAGCTTTGAAACAACGCTTCGTTTTTCGAATCCGTTTACAGTTATGGAATGATGAATGTAGTCCCAGGTCGTTTAGTCTAGTGCACAATGTAGTGTGGAGAGCCAAGGAGTGGTCATTTAACGCAAATAATGAAGGCCCATCATAGCATAAACGGGTAGACTGGCGAGTATCACGTGATGCCGGTTTGTTCGATAACAAAGGAAGTTGTAGAAGTGGAGCAAGACAGCTGAGACAAAGTCTATTTTTTCTCGTTTCCAATACAAGAAGATGAAGAAACACATTCGAGTAAAACATCCAGTGCATGATGAACACAAAAACGCAGACGAAGACAGACAACAAGCACATATATCATGAAAACGGCAACAAAATTCCGGGACATCTGCCTCAAGCCGGTTAAGCGATAGCGGCCATCTTGAACATATCATCAGAAAGTGAAAACTGTAAGCGAGGTTGCGCATGGGGGGGGGGGGAGGTCTTCAAGGCGTGTAGTGTCTGTAACTCCTCACACAAACGAAGAAACAATAGTATTTCCATCGATATATGCAGCCTTCAAGTAGTGCGACAGAGTGGATAATGAATTCAACTTTATCAAAGAAATATAATCAGCGAATAAATTTTCAATATGTCTTTGTGCACAACAACAACTCCACGCAGTATGAACTTGTGAAGGGGAAGTAACTT
Organism: Megalonaias nervosa; assembly: GCA_016617855.1. Lineage (NCBI taxonomy): Eukaryota > Metazoa > Mollusca > Bivalvia > Unionida > Unionidae > Megalonaias > Megalonaias nervosa. Next base: position 46,117 of record JAECUM010008039.1, on the reverse strand, counting down.
AATGATTTCTCTAAGCGCCCCCTTATAATCGCTGTTTATTGTTTTTTGTTTGAAAATGACAAATGTGATTTAAAAAAAAAATATTTATTAGTAGTATAATGAATTACGAAAATATGAATGCTATCATTTCTGAGACTGAGCGATTAAATAATAATCCGTCCTCTGATAGAAGCAGCGGGGTCATAGAACTGAATTAACAAACTGACCCCCAAACTATCGTGGATGAATCTGAAACAATCCGGAACGAAATTCCGAAGGGAAGTATACGCTTCTCGGGGAATATCAATTCATTAAATTAATTCAACACGCGACGAGGTTATCTCTTGCACGTGTAGAGGATTCACAAATTTATTTATTCGCGCCCTGGCTGCCTCGATTAAAAAATTAGGTCAGCGTTAACTGCTGAGTATGAAGTAAAACAAAAAACAATTAATTTTAAATTAAGACAGTTAAATAAATGTATGCTTGATCATGAAACAAGCAGCAGTGCCAATTCGCACTACACATTGCTAGAGGAGAGGGGAGAGCTGTTGACAATAGTTTAGCTAGGTAGTGTGCGTGGAAAAATTGTGACACAGGATACCTGAGATTGGGATGTCGAGTGTGCAGAGTTGCGGTTTTCATTCAATTGACTGACTTCCAAGACACTGGAATGTGACCTACTGACTAAAAGACGGCTAAATAAAGCCTTTGTAGTTTTTTGTAGTAAGTAATAGTACCAGTTGTTAACACTGGCCGATGAGCTAGCTACTTGGGGATAGTGTCGGGGTACTTCCTTTGCCGAGGGCACCTCTTCTTCTTCTTCCTCCTGTTGTTTCTTAGGTCAGTCTGACACCAATGTCCTTTCTCTTGCCTATGTTGCCAATGATAACAGGTATCCTGACTTTTGTCTCTTTTGACACTGAAACTTCTTTTTTGACGGTCTGGATATTATGTAGCCCAACGCCATTTCTTCTGACAGATATAGCAAGTATCTTGACTTTTAAATCGAAAGGAGGGTGAGTAGTCCGTTGGCTTTTCTGAAGAAAACGTCCGTGTGACACCTCGCAAAGCTCTGATCAGAAGTTCGATCTGTGTGGGCTCTTCCATCGTTCTGATCGGCTTGAGGGCGAAATGAATACTGAGAGGGAAGGCACTGGTCCTTTACCTATACACGGACCTGTCATGGATATAAAGGTGACCATGGCGTTTCAAATGTAGTCATTTGACATTTTGCAGTCAAGATGAAACGATCGCATCATTTCCTGGAGAAAGAAGAAGAAAGTAAGAGGCGGAAATGTGACTTATCGCCTCGAACAGTAGCTGAAGTCTTGGCTCCAATTCATGCCAGCGATTATAAAGATGAGATGAGTGAACCAGAATCCAGGTCCAGAGTGTCTACACCAAAACAAAGGCCGCCATCATCAGTAAACCCCGAAAAGAACTACCACATTCAAGAGACGGTGAAACTCTCCTCTAAAAAAATTTAGAACCACGGCCGACACGTACACGGTGAAGTTTAAAGATTTCAAGTCCGACGCAACGCTGGAGAAAGCAGAAGAGTTCATCACCGATGTGTCGGATTCTTTGTTAACCACACTGAAATAGCAATGTGAAGCCAAAGAAGACGACCGCTTGAGACTTTCCTTTAATCACGAAAGTTTCAAATCCCCCGTTTGGATCGAGTTTAGTACCCCATCAGAATTGACACATTCTAAAATCATCGACAAGATTCAACATGTGCAACACTCACCGATGGAAAAGCGACGCTGTTCATGACCCACGATTCTCTTCCCCAAGGGACCGGACGCAAGGTGTTATTGGTAGACGACCGTCGCAGCACCAAAAAGAACTTCGTCCGAATTAACAACTCTCAAGATAAGACGTGTTTAGCCCATGTCATCGTGGTGGGACGAACGTATGGCGACAAGAATGACATGGTAGAATGGACAAGAGCCTGGAGAACTATTCAACGATCGGACCGAGCCAAACAACAAAGAGAAGCAGCACTCTTGTTACAACAAGCGGGGATATCCAAAGATATCCTGGCATTCCTGAAGTGCAAATGTTGCAAGATGTCTTGGCTCTACGCTACACCTTGAAAGTGCACCCTCAAGAAGTGCGTCGACCTCGCCTGTTTCGAGGAAAAACTTTTAAAGACGGAAAATGTATTCACGTCTATCATCACGATGAACATTTCGATGCCATTACCAGTATTATTTGATTCCTGGGATATGGTTATTATTGTGAGAAATGTGACTATGGCTATAACAATCGAGAGCAACACAAGCATTGTGGATCGAAATGTGATTGGTGTTTGGCCCCTAAACCCAGGTGTACGAAGGACAAAAACTAGTGCATTGCCCAGTTTGTCAGTGCACTTTTGTCAGTCTAACCTGTTTCCAACAACATTTGAAGACGCAAGGTTCACAGAAGAAAAGTGCTTGTCAACTGCTGAGATTGTGCCCTACTTGTGGACAAAGCATACGTACCAACAGTGCCAAGGTGCACGTATGTTCAGGAAAGAAACAATGTCACATTTGTCACCAAATCGCGGGCTTGGAACACGAATGCAACATTCAAAAATACCATTGCAAACATAAAGAGGATAGATTGCCAGATGAAAGGCAATTTCATCTGTCTCGATTTCGAATGCATGGAAGAGACCGGCATTCACATTCCTAATTTCTGAGTGGCTCACCGAGCGTGCGAGAAGTACATCCATGAGCCTATCTTTAGTCATTGCCCTCACTGCTGGAAGATTCCTGGAGGACGTGAAAACATCTTTCGTGGAGCGAACACGCTAGCCGATTTCGCCCAATGGATCTTAAAGCAAATTGAGGAGACGTGGAGTCAAGAGGACATCGAACATTACTGAGATTGCCATCGCCATGCGACGGAGATGGCTCACAATTTCTCTGGATGCGATGGACAAACTCTTCTCCTAAAGTGACTTTGAACGGAGCTAAAATAATTTCCATGCAAGTGGGCCAAGTGCAGTTTAAACATTCGATGAGATTCTGGGTCACGTTTTTGAGCCGAATGCCTGAAACGTTTGGAATGACCGACATGGCCAAAGGCTATTTTCCGCACTTTTCCAATACCGAAGCCAATCAACACGCCGTTCTACCCCATTTACCCGAGACTCACTGCTACGACCTTGATAACATGCGTACCGAACAACGAGAAGCTTTCTACGCTTGGTACCAGACTCACGCCTCGGACCCCTTCGACTTTCAATAAGAAATGTTAAAATATTGTCGATCTGAGGTGAGCATTTTACGGCATTGGTGTGCAAAATTTCGAGAACTGTTCGTGGAGCACGGAGATATCGATCCTTTGAAAGAAGCTTGCACCATTGCCAAAGCGTGTTCCTTAGTGTACCGCTAACGATTCATGCCCGCAAATACCTTGGCTGTCATAAGCCCTCAAACGACAAACTTTTCGAAACGTCAATATTCGGTCAAAGCCTTACGCTGGTTACGTTACTTGTGCGACAAGGAAGACAAATGGATCCAACACGGCCGCATCGGAGGACGCGAAAAGACCATGGGAACGTAGTCGGTGGATGACTGAGACTTAGAAAACCCTCAGATATTGTACGAGTTTAACGGTTGCTTATTTCACGAATGTCCCATCTGCTACCCTCAACGTGGCACTGAAAATCAGTTTTTGCAACGTACCATGCAAGCCTTGTACGAGGCTAATTGTCAGCGTCGCTTGAAGTTAGAACAGCAAGGATACTAAGTGGTGGAAATGTGGGAACAAGAGTACGACTACCGTTTGGAAACCGAATCCCAGTTTAAACGCGTCGTGGAAGGTTTCAAATTGATGGACCCAAGGAACCCAAGGGACAGCTTGTACGGAGGACGGACGAATGCCACATGTTTGCTGTACCAAGCCGACGAGGAGAAAGGAGAAGAAATCAAATACTGGGATGTGTGTTCGCTGTATCCATACCTGTGCAAATATTGTCACTCTCCCGCAGGGCACCAGCAATTACTGACAGAACACATCGACGTGGACAACATTCCACAATACGAATGATTGCTCAAGTGCAAAGTCTTGCCTCCAACGAACTAGTACCATCCAGTTTTACCTCACCATTGCCAAGAAAAACTGATGTCAGAACACCCAGGAAGAACGCGCCTTGACTGGAACGTGGGTCAGCGTGGAATTGTTTATAGCTCTGGACTTGGAATACCAACTGTTAGAAGTGTACGAAATTTACCACTTTCCCAAGACAGAAAAATTACCACATGGGGGACAAGACTCAGAAAGGCATTTTCGCAGACTACGTGGATGCCTTTTTGAAACTGCAGCAAGAAGCAAGCGGCTATCCTTCCTTGTGCCACGTTCCCGAGGAATTCAAATATATATACTGGGAGCAAGAAGGGATCAATTTTGACCACATGGAGAAAAACAAAGGAAGGCTATCGTTTGCCAAAGTGATGTTAAATTGCTTGTGGGACAAAATGGCACAACTACCGTGTTTACCCATAACGGAATATTTGACCGAACTTTGCCGCTACTTTCAGATGATTCACGACAAAATCAAATACATGAAACACGTGGACGTCGATCGTGAGTGAGGACTTGATCTTAGTCGATTACGAAGAAGAACTGGACTTTGTAGAGGCCGACGAATTTGGAAACGTCATCATTGCAGCCTACGTGACAGTCCATGCTCACTTAAACTTGTACGAAGCTTTAGAACTGTTAGGAGATCGTGTACTGTATTTTGACACGGACTTTTGAATCTATATCGATCGACTAGGTCAACGTCACTCTGACATCGAAGGACATCATTTCGGAGCCTGGACTGACAAGCATCGAGACGACAAGATTCTATGTTTTGCATGTGGCGGTCCCAAAAATTTTGGCTACGAATACCGTGACCCCCATGGAGAAGTGCACACGGAGTGTAAAGTGAAAGGATTGACTCGCAATTATCGCACCAGTCGAGTGGTGAACTTTGGCGTATTGAAAAAAAACTTGCAGTCTGGATAGGATGGAAATTTTAAAGTGACCACCTATGATCCGAACAAGATCGTATGTTTACCCACACACCAAACTGTCCGTCGGCCCTTGAAAAAAAGTCTATGAAACCGTCTACCAGAAGCGACTACGACTTCCAAACCACTTTACTTTACCGTACGGTCACGCCGATATTGGCTAGCATATAAAAAGGGACAACGTCCAAGACCGATAGTTCATTGTAACTACAAACGCCAAGCGAGAAAGATGAAACCTTTCAAACAGCAAGTATCAAGCGAGAGCAAACTCGAGTGCGATGCTGTGCCTTGCGATGGCAGGGATGCCGTACGATGTGACCTCAGCGATTCAGTATCATATCATAGGAACTTTACTATGACTAGACCTACCATGGAAAGTGATGCTGTGCGTGACAAACCTGATGGATGAGAAAACGATGCAACTCGTCATCGTACATCTTTTCACTTTACTGGTTTTCATGGTGGATGTCATCATGAAACCATGCGGCTACCACCCAATGGATGTCATCAAAAACTGAGCAAACGCTTGCGGATTTCACCGTACCCTCATCGAAATGAACCTGTGAAAGACGAATATTCTTTCCTGTGGGATTGCCTGAATATTGCGACTTTGAAAGTCAATTAAAAACTTTCCGAGGAAAATGGCCAAAATATCTAGGAGGACCTACCCCTGAAGAATTAGCCAGAGCCGGATTTATGTACTTGGGTGAAGGGGATAAAGTCAAGTACTTCAGTTGTGGTGTGTCACTTCACGAGTGGGAACAGAAAGATTCTGCTTACCTGGAACGAGCTCGATGGTCTCCGGATTGTCACTACCTACCTTTAGTGGGACCTAGTCATTGAAGTGGCATATCATGTCATTTAAGAAACCAGATTGGCTAGGAGTCAAACGTCTGACAACACCTAGACGAGTATTTAAACCCCATTAAAAAAAAATAATATTCAAAGATTTCCAAACGAATTGCAAAAGAAGATCTACAAGGAAATTTGGCAGGGACTTGTCAGAGCAAAATCTCAATTGGTGATTGAGGAACATTTATGCCAAGAAATCCACAAGAGGAAATTGACAAAAGTCAAGAAAAAAGTCAGATTTCTCTGGACCAAGTGTGCGTTCATCCGAATATTCCACTTTAGACCATGTACATTAGAAGATTTTAATGACATTTTTGACCGTTTCATGGAATGGCAGTGGTCAGAAATTACTTACTACGTTCGCTACTTTCACTCTACTAGAAGTTTTTGACTGTCATGGTCATTGATACTTTACAAGAGAGCATGCGTGGTTTGCCTGTGGAGTTGAGAAAACGCATTTACTGAGAGTTGGTCAAAATACAAGTGAAACGCAAGAACAATTGCATCCGTTACTTCACCAATGTTTAAACCACTGGTACCTGAATTCTATAAGAGGAGTGATTCATGTGAAAGCATTGCAGTGGTTAGACATTTTTCAACTGGACGAGGACCAGAAGACTTTGGTTGCCACTCATCCTTCTACTTACAAGGTGGCCATACTACAACGAATTCCAGTGGAAGAGTTCGAGGTTTACCAAGATCTTTAACGCTACCAAATTTTGTCTGTAGAGGACAATTCTGTGAGGGTTGTAGTGTGTAAACTAATGACTAAAAGCTTGGATTCGCTACTGGAGTACGGTGTTACGTATATGTAATTTACTTACTTGTTTGTTAGTTTTAAATATTTATTGTTTTATTTGAATCCACTACATGTTATTGTAATGATAACTTTATTCACTGGATTTTACATATTTCCAGAAAAATCAGTTCAGTTCAGTTTTACTGTAAACAAGCCAGTAGCTTGTTTACATTTTATCGATCGGCGACCTAGATCTCGTGCCAGTAACACCTGTAATGTAAACCCCATTTTTAAATTTTTTTTTAATTCATTCCCAGTGAAAGAATCATTGATTTTCAGTCAAGGTCATATCTGGTCTACCTGATACTAGACTTGTAGCTAAGTGATCACATGACCCATCACGTGTGTCAAAACCGAGTATCAATTGGGCTTATTAACCCATGTTATTATAGATTTAATTCAGTCGTAATTCACTCCTTCAGAGCTCATAGGTGTTTTTGTGTTGTTGCCAGTTTAAATTGAGTGTTTATTTAAAATAATTTATTTTCTCTGGAGAATTTATCTAGTGCTCATTCGAATTCTGAGACAAAGACATTTATTGGAAATTATTCAGAATTCAAAAGCCGGATTACTATTCTTGGATTCAAAAGGGAACTGTTGACACGTCAGCACAAAAAAAGTTATAGAAGACGTCATCGCCATCCTTCTTGAACTTCGTTGGGATTCGAACTGTGATTCATTTAGAACTTTTTAGTGATATGACTTATATTTTTAAATTCTAGGATTAATGTTTGGATTAGATACTCAAACCGTATGTCCTTTTTTCATATTTTTATCATGTTTTCTAGGGAAATAAATTAATTTGTAAAATTTACAAAGCTTGTTGGCTTCACTCTTTTCTTTGTTACTTTATACGAGCCTAATCACTTAACATACGATTAGCTCTGTGCAAAAAGTACACTCATTACCTCCAACAAAAAAGAGGGTATAAAAACTGGCTACCAAGCCACGACCTTTATCAGTCGTCATACAACAGATTCCGTGGAAGGAAATCAATGACAATATTCAAACAGTGGAGGATTACCAACACTTATTACGAGAGCTGTGTCCATTGAATTGGTGTCGCGTGTGGTGTCTGTCTTAGTGACTTGCTTTCTGGGATTTCGTTTACCAGCCGATTACTTGTGGACTCTTTAGGAACAGTACATACAACTCAAAAAAGCATGAAATTGGTCCCTTTAAATGTACACGAGAGACTCATTCTGTTAAAAGCCCTCCGCTTTCCTCTCGATACATCTCGATCTCTACAGGAAAATAAGATTCGTCAACTTTTAGGTACTGAAAATGTGTACGACGATGTGTGTGTAGCTTGTGACTTACACCCACACTGGAAAGATGTACGTGACTACAAATGTTGGGGTTTAGAGGCTTGGACAAAAGAAGTGGCACACTATGCCCAAGATTTGTCATCCTGACTTCAAACGTTCAGTATCCATGTACCTAACCATTTGGCTTTGATGTATTTTTGTTTTTCGTGTTGTTCACATTTAAATATTGCAATAAACGTGTCCTGAAAAAGTATATAAACTCTTGTCTTGTCTGTCTTCCTGTCAAAAGTGACATTCCCTACACCATTATGGCTACCTCTGCTGTCTCTGCTACCTCTTCCTCCACTTTCGAAGTCATCGACGTAAACTTAGATGGCGCAATTTGGGATGCATTGCATCTTCGGCATCCCTTTAACATGTTAATTGCCGGACCAAGCAGTTCAGGCAAAACCGAATTTGTCAAACGTGTGATCGAACATAAACATCATTTTGACTGATCGTCTCCCTCAACAAATCGTGTGGTGTTACAAAGATTGGCAATATGCGTACAGCCTTCTGCGAGAATGTCAAGGCGATTCTATCGTATTTGTGGAAGACAGTCCCGGCGAAGACGACTAGATCGTGTCTGAAACCAGTTAAACACATCTGGTCATCATTGACGACATGCTAGGAAGAGGCAAAGAAGAAATTAAACTGAGGTTTACGCGCAAAGGGCATCATCGTAATGCCAGTGTCATTTACATCACTCAAAATTTGTTTCAACAAGGTAAAGCCACCGTACCATCAGTCTCAATGCTCATTAAATGGTCTTGTTAAAAGCCCTAGGGATAAACCGCAAGTGCAAGTCTTAGCCAAACAGGAACGCCATGGCTGACACATGCGTACGACGATGCCACTCAAACTCCACACGCCTATTTACTTGTGGATTTAAACCACGAGTATTTCAAACTGGTGCCAAGACGGAGGGCCTGTCGTGCACACGTCTCCGTCGTCGACTTAGCAACAACCAAAAAAATCTATAAAAACATCTGTCTCTTTGGGTCTGTCTCACAATGTGTCAACATGACGTCCCTTCAGTCTCATCCTCCCATCAAATTGATTCGTGCCTTATACGGCATCAGTCGCGAAAAAAATCCACATATACGTGGTCGTGTCTTAGAAGCCTTACGATCGTTTACGGTGACAGCACGTGAGTTACTGCAAGGTATCATTCACATTCCACATCAAACCAAACAATTTTAAGAGGAAGAAAGTAGCCTTGACGCAACTGACCGATCCACGCGTCGACACTCAAATCGAAAAGCAAATCATTTTGAAGCCTGGGGGAAGCGGATCTCATGGAGCTGTCATCATTCGCTCCTTCTTAAATGGTATCCCAATGCCCCTAAAATCCTCCCCAAGAAAAAAGCCACTCTCCGACCCAAAAGTACCCCAGAAAAGAAAAAGAGCAACGATGTCAAGACCAGGTCACAGCCTCAGAAAAAGAAACAGAAAAGCCCACAGAAAACATTTTCTACCCGCAAGAGAGGCACTGCAGAAAATACGCTACCTTACAATCTCAAACCACGACCTGCCGCAACGGTGACCGCGTCTCCAGTAGCCTCAGCATCTTCCACTTCTCCGTTGCTGGTAATGCCATGCAAACTCGAATTGGCACGTGTTCTTCCTAATTTGATGAAACATTGGAAACCCACGCCTTCAAGAACTTCTACTCCAGCAGTCACATCTCTTCCTCTTTAGTGGCAGTGGCCGCTGCTCACAATGTACCTGCCCCCAAAATCAAAGTCCAGGAGAGATCGGGTGTTTTGCAGAGTTTACTGGATTTGTGCAAGCAATAACTTTCCCGATTCAGGCCGTTGCGATCTCCTTAACGTCGCGTGATGCCTGTCATCAAATTGATACGACGTAAAGACAATCAGTGGCGACGCATTCCAGTATAAAACGACCTGACGTAAACGATTGGGATCAGCGTTGTTGTGCTCCTGAGCGCCCAAAGGTGTCCCCTCAAAGACGTGCACACCGTTATCATCGTCGTTATTCTGTCCAAAAAGGAACAGGAAAAAGAAAAGGATAGTCACGTCATCCCATAAAACGCTTCTCCAAATATCGACGTCACCCCCAGAAAAGACACTCTTCTAAAGAAAAAGAGAAGCCACCAAAATGGAAGGATTTTGTTCGTCAAACCTTCTCAGACGAATAAAATTAAAGGACAAGTGTCAAGCCTTGGAATTTAGTGTACATTTTGTTGCTCCTGAACCAAAAAGATCCCCCCTCGAAGAAGTGCACACCACTAACATCGCCGTTTTTCTGTCCAGAAAGGAAAAGGATAAAGAAAATGACAGTCACTTCATCCGAGAAAACGCTTAGCCAAGGATCGACGTCACCCCCAGAAAGACACACTCGTCCAAAGAAAAGGAGAAGCCACTAAACGGGAAGATTTATCTTTTTAATGGATAAGTTAGTAAATGATTTCGCCAAAACATTAGATCACAAGCTCAAAAAAAAAAAAAAAAATAAGATAAAAGGACGTATGTCGTGCCATAAACGTTAGTGTATTTTGTGCACACAAGATGTCCCCTCATCGTCGTTCCCCTGTCCAAAAAGGAAAAGGAAAAGGACAGTCTTGTCATCCGAAAACCGCTTTGCCAAGCATCGTTGTCACCATCAAACAAGACGCAGTCGTCCAAGAAAATGAAAAGTCAGCAAAGAGGAGGATTCTTTGGCGATTTTGGAAAACAACTAGGCACTTTATTGACGATGCGATAGTCCAAAAAAAGTATACGTGGCCAAGTACCAAGTCATCGACGTTAGGGCATTTTTAGTGTGTGCTCCCGAACCAACCAAAGATGTCACCCCACCAAAATACATCCTTCTTCTACCTCCAGAGGAAAGAAAAGGAAAGGACTGCCTCCTCGCTTAGTCAATCATTGGGACATATTGTCTGTCCTGTCCAAAGCTTCTCCACAAATGAGAAAGAAAACTAATTAAATCCGCCCCAAAGTCGTCATCGATACCGCGAGCGAATGTTGTCTGAATGTCTTGAAAGGAGCGATACCTCTGTCTAAGCTGATCATGGTGAACTTCGAAGAAGAACCAGAGGTTGTAATAGCCGAAATGTTTGCAGATGTGATCAATACTTCCTACGTGACAGCCGACCCTCTCTTGAATTGTAGGAATCCTTACACCAGTTAGGAGATTGTTTCCTGTATTATAATACGGAATGTTGCATCTACATTCATCACCCTCATCATCATCACCCAAACGTTGAAGTACGCCCTTTAGGAACTTGGACGGACGAGAACACTGAAAACAAGATTCTGAGTATTTCTAGAGTGGGTCCTAAACATTATGACAACGAATACAGTGCCAAACGATACGAATTTCACACCAATTTCAAAGTGAATGGATTGATCCTGAATCATCGTTACACTGTTGATTACATATTTAACGAATAGACAGATGATTGCTTGACAAACCATCGATAGTATTCAGTTTTCTGAAGGCCGTACTGTTAGTACTTCATGTGAGAACATTTAGCCACTCGAAATCGACCGGTTCGAATAAATAGTTTCCTACACGACAATTCCCGATGAGCATGTGTCTCAATTAAAAGCATGTAGTATTTAGGAATTTCTGCAAAAATTAATATTTCAGAGATGTGTTTTGCGGAGGATCTAATGCTGTTGGTTGATAGTCTGTTTGCAACATCATTGTATTTTGCCAGTGGATATAACATAGAATTAAAGCAAGTGTATCAGTCGACACGTTTATTTTCTGCATTAAAATTTGTTAGCTTAAAGTCACATCTTGTAATCCAGTGGTAAGCTTTTTCAACTGGTTATGTCTGAACTAGCTAACCTACTTGATTTAATTTTATTTTTGTTTGTATTTATGTATTGTTATCATGTTAACCTCTTTATTTATTTGATGATAGTTATAGTAAAACGATCGATATCTTAGGTATGATAGGTATAAAATACTATCTATTGGTTTTATACAATTTATTCCAAAATAAGTTTGCTTATTTAAATGTTCACTTAGTACTAGACTTCCATCGAAGCAAAGAATATGTAAATCATCGTTTTAATGTATATTTGTGGGGCCACTCAACCAATCTTTATAGTGTTTTGAATCCAACTCAGTGCTGAGGAATACGTTCGTAATTACTGGATATCCAGTTCCACACATAATCCTTCCTGCTACACACATAACGTTAAACAGGATATTTAATAATAATATCATTTACTCATTGATTTCGATCTTAGAGGTGAAAACTCGCTTGAATTGATATATCATTCTTATCAGGCATTCCTATTCAGGTTAACAATTATTCTCTTGGAAAAGATTTAAAAGTATAGAAAATAGTTGTTTCCAACACAATCGTATTTATATTACATTAGCTTAGCCCTAAGAGTCATTTATTTAAACGTTGTATATTGTTAAGCTATTTTGTAAAAGGGTGCAATGATCTATCGACACCAGCCATTTATTATTCCGCATGTAACTTTTTTGACATTTCATGCATAGATTGCATTGTATACATCGCCTATCTGACATGTCATACATCAAGTATCAAACATATATATCGTTTACCTAACATATGAATAACTCATTAAATGCATGCATCAAAATATTAAATATAAGTGTTATATAATTATTAAAGACAACAACACACAATAATTACATTTGTGTAAAATATAACTTACAAGCAATAGCTATGAATAGGATACAATACAGGAATATATAATGTTTTCATAAATCTCTATCTTCATTTCCGCTTGACTCGATAAACAATATTGTGAATGCATAATTAAAGCAATTTTAAACTTTAGAAATAAATACAAAAATAAATTAAACAGAAAAAGAGGAAATAATAGCCAAAATTGAAGCGATTGCGATTCTGGCCCTAACAAAATACAAAAAGTATACAAGTTATTGTCGGCCTTCCGTAATAGAGACGATACCTCTCCGTCCCGCTGGAATAATCATGCCTACTGTGCTTCAGCTAACACAACTAATACGGCAGTATGAATATGCATACAAATTCGTATGAGAAAGGCTGATATACTTGACTTACTAAAACCCATATTTGTACTGAATCCATACTGAATCAAACGATTGCAACTGCAACAAAAACAGCAGCAGCAAAACTCATCAACAAAACAACAGAATATCAACAGAAACAATTTGCATATGAACATAATATTCGAGTAACAAGTGGAGCAAAGATAGCTGACATCCTTGCAGTGTTAGAAGAGAATGAAGAAAACCGTTGTCGTCGTTTCGCATCTGCTATCTCTACTGAAACGACTGAGTATATTCATACAAAATAGCACAACATTCACAATCACCCGAATTAAAATTCCAAAAATGTAGTGAAGTGCTGGAAAATCACGAGACCATTATACCACCCACCTAAAATCCATGTAAACAAGCTCGACAAATGTTGACAAATATGATTCCTGGAATCGTAACAGTGTTAAATACGTTGGTCACACTGGTGTTAAAGCAGATATTGCTTTAAATGTACATCTGATTATGCCACTTAGTCTTGACAAGATTGGATCTACTACTACAGCGTGAATTCATAGTGGTGCCTGCATAATCCTGAACCTCAGTGATACTTGCACCATCAGCGATGAAATTGGCATAGGCATTGAAAAGGTTATGGCAGCACTGGAGAGATACACCAGTGCATGATGGGGATGGACGGAAGTGATCAGGTCGAGGTACATTTATCAATGTCTCAACCATTTCGTGGGTCCAGTTACATAGTAACATCCACGTGCGTCACACCACGGTCAATTATAAAACTAAAAATACTGGTGATCGATGTTTTGAGCAGTCAGTTGTGTCAGCGTTAGCTAGTGATAACCAAGACATGCCGTTAAAATATCAGTAACCCCTGGTATTGTATTCGAGTGCAACTTACCAAAGTGATACTGAACAAATCTGAAACACTTAATAATGGTATCGCTGTTAATGTGTTCGCTTATGATAAAGGATTTTATCCGCTTGCAGTTTCTCCCTCATTGACAGAATGAACGAACTCAGATTGATTTGTTGCTGAACTAAATGAAAGAAACATAATCGACAGCGTACTATGCGTGGAAAAACAAGCTTGCTCGGCTGTAAAACCTACACAGTAAGAACAAGTGTAACAAACCATGAATGCAGACTTTGCATGCATGTCATAAAAGAAAACAATATCTGCACATCAGGCATTACTTTTACTGTGGTGGTATCACTGAAAAACTGCAGCTAACATACATAATAGAGCCTGGTAAAACATTGTCAAGTTTACCGCAGTACAACGAAAAATGAATATCCTGTATAGTATCTAACCGGATTTTGAATGAATGAAGTTTTTAGTAGAAATCTCTGCTTTTTAAAATGCTAATGCGTTCATCTCTGATAACGAAAATATTGACCAGACAGTGCAGACCGATGAAAAAATCCCATTCGGGTTCTGTTACAACCAATACAGACTGCCAACTAGAAACGGTGTGTATCCCTACGAAAACATGAAGGACTGTAATAAATTTTCTGAAATCGCCTGTCACAGACTGAAGTATTTTATTCATCGTTGTCACGTGAATGTATTTTGAAAGAAAATTCCAAACATGCAAAGAAATTTTGCAGTGCATTCGAATGTAAAAACCTCAGTGAGTATCACAATCTGTATCGACACACCAACTAGTTGTTGCTCGATGATGCGTTTGATAAAATTCGTGACACTGCCATGTGCATGTACAAGCTTGATCCACCCCATTACTTCTAGTCACTTCGTATGGGTTTGGATGTGTCATCGTCAAAAACCAAAATCGTCTGACGTTGATAGCGTTTATTGAGCTCTTACTTAGTGGCGGAAAATCAATGTCAAATCACATATTGCCTAATGCAAACAACACTAACACGGGATGGTCTAACCTGGATAACCCCATCAGTGAAAACAGACACCTAGATCGGGCACTTATGCAGCCACTTCCGGTTTGAAGATTTCATTGGATCGATCCTGAACACCTAGGTCTACAATCGATTACAATGAGTATTTACATGAAGCACACACGATTATCCACTGTCACCAGAAGCGCTGTCGGTGCTCTGTAGATGGTTTTCTCGGTATCGGTAATCGATCGATGATGGACGCGGGTACAAATACACTGAATATACTGAATGAACAAACCAAATACAACTAAACTTTGCAGCTGTAAGCGTGTAACCAAACTCCATCAAGCGCATGAATTTCGACGACCAGGTACATTCAGAAGAATACGGATCTACGCATAAGGGCTACCAATGATTGTGAAAAGGACATTTTCAAATCCATGCAAAATGCCGTGTTAAGAAGAAACATCGATAATCTCTTCAAACGAATTCGAGTATAGTTTCCGTGATAATGAGCAAGACAAGCTTTGAAAGCTTATTGTGAACCAGGCCATTGAATCCAGAAAAAAAGATCTGTGACAGTGGACATTTTGCCATTCACAGCAAAAAAAAATATCAAGATTTAGTCCAATAAAACCGTTTAGTGTTGCATCGTCCGCGATAGATTTGTCGAAGCTGCCCTTGTACGAATTTTGCTATGACAGGATCAAATTGTTTTACCAGGACTGAGTCCAAATGCTTTACATGGACATAGACTCGTTGCTAATGCGTATCAATAATCCATTTTCTTGGTGCTTTTTACGCGAGATTGACTTGTATCGATTTTGCTACGCATATGCGAAACCGGTATCGTCAAACTGGATTCATCAATTGACCATGGCACTCATTGGGTCGCAAACATAGTAACACTTCAGCATCGCTTGTATTTTGACTCACACAGACTTGCACAACCCCTTTAAAGTTATTAATTCTTAGACAGAATACTGGACGACAACCGCTGCCTTATTCGTCTATGCGACAAAAAAAACAAAGGTTAGATGGTCCCATATGCAATCATTTTGTCTATGAATCGCTGAATTCATTAGAGCCTTCACCAACATCGATAAAATGTACTGACTGCATATTAGAGTACGTTGAATACGATAGAATATGTCTAGTAATAATAACTGACTTTTCTCAACTCGAAAACGAGGTGTTGATGCAGATATGAGCAGATATTCAACCAAAGTGGATTTCAGTGAGATTACTAGTCGTGTTTTTGTTCCTGTCGACTTAGGTCAGCTTGTGATTTTAAAGATCAAACTTGGAAAAATTAAAACGTTTAACCCGGACATTCAAGATATTATTGTCGAGTTGAAAGGCAACCGATGTATGCACCCAGATATGTTCACGAACGAACATTTCAAACCAACGTTGAATGAATTGCAAAATAACAAAGATCTCGACTGTTCTTCAACAACGATGTACTTGTTCGGGTAACAGTTATTAGACAAAAACGATCGTTCGATGTAGAAGATGCTGATGTTATCAATGCGTTTTAATGAAAGGGGCACATGAACATGAAAACTCTAAATTCCCGGAGATTTAAGTATTCCCGAGGCATAGGATTTTATAACTGTTTGAAAATTGTGCCACTAAAAGCGAGCCCCGGGAATTGGGCAGACGAGCGTGTGCGTACTGTCCTTGCGCATGATGATGGAACCAGAAAAGGTCTGCCTGTTGAACAATTAAATTATGCGAATATATATATATATATATATATAGGTATGATATATATATATATATAAGTTATATATATATATATATATATATATATATATTTATATATATCATGAAGGACCCCCAGTCTTACCTACATAAAAATATAATCGAAGCAGAAACTGAAGCGGAGAGGCGACGTAATCACGTGAATCGCTCTGATCATAAAATACAAAGGTGCGCGTTAGGGTGTAGATGCTATTTGTGGTCTTGCTGCGGTAACGACTACTTGTTTTTGGTGTAACCGGAATCACGGCACACCAACCTTTGTAGGTGCACCAATTGTTGTCGGAGCTATATCGATAGATACTGGTGTCTCTGGTGGGGCTAGCGAATTAATTTGAATGTGACTGCATTATGGAATAGGCTTCTATTCCGAATTGTTAGCAGCCACATAAAGCAGTGTCACTACAATCAATAAACTGTATTGGCTGGTAATCGAAGATAAAACAGTCACTGCGGCTGAATTTGAGATAGTACTGGTATGAATTGAGAATCATTTAAAATTAGGAGTACAAATAGTGCGGATTTAACCAAAATTTGAAGTCGCATAATCTGTTTTATAAATAATAAAGATATATAAATGCAAACAACTCTTGTATACCTTCAGCCGGAAACTATATATAGGAAAAAGAAAGTGGTGTATCGTTAATTTGCATCTTTGTATGTGGTAATCACCTGTCTGTTATTGCAGTTGTCACCCTCACATGTTTATTCATAATGACAATCAGACTGAATATTTGCTATACATACTAACATTTCTCCCCATTAAGTATATGTATGTGTGTGTGTGTGTGTGTGTGTGTGTGTGTGTGTGTGTGTGTGTGTGTGTGTGTGTGTGTGTGTGTGTGTGTGTGTGTGTGTGTGTGTGATAAGAGCAAGACATGAAATGCAACAGATCAAAGCAAAAGAAATGAGATTATTTTGGTATCACAGTGGTCAAAACGAACACATTGGTAAGAAGTCCTTGAAACAAACATCTAAACTTTGAGCATGAATTTGACGAGAAAATAATATTGAAGAAAAATATTTCCACTTGAATAGTCAGTTTTATTTACTAACTAAATGCAAACATGTATTATCATTATATTCTTTTCAAGATTATACATTTTGAGTGTTTGTTTACATTGATTTTATATTTTGTTTAATCATATACCAGCACAGTTTCTTCACTTTGTTTCGCAACCCATTTTAGATCTATCGATTGCTCTGGTATTTCAACAGTGTGATCAATATGTTTATTTAAGGTCTGCATCAACTTGCTTTGGGTGGCAGCATATTGGTAAAAGTCATTTGGTTTGTAGTACAGGTGTATGTATTTATTTCTCCCATTGAGTGAACACTTGGTACGCAAGAAGATATTAAATATGTTAGATGCCCCTGACATAAAATTACGTGGAAGTCATAATCGATTTTAAAGACATTTAATGAAGAATAGCCCAGTTTGATCTTTGTTGATAATATGCCGTCAATGAGTCTTCATTAAGTCTACATGGGGCCTTATTTCGCAGTGTTTTGCTTGCAATCTTCTATTCGTAACATTTGCACACGATGAAAAATAGTATTCCCAGTGCAGTCCATTTTACTTGCAAGAAGCATTGATTGCAAACACATCAGCTGTTTTAACACGGTCCTAAACTTTAGAGAAAAGAAGCTAGAAGAAAAAAAATAATACAGATACTTATTTAATTGTTTTGAGCTTCTGGGGGATAATGGTGCATAAAGAACCAACTTCCATAGCGACGAGGACATTACTTGAATTGATATGGTAGCAGCAAACATTTGGATGTATTAATTTATGTATACTTATGCAGTCATTCATGATCATTTATTACATTTGTTTATGTTTATTTCGTGTTAGCTTTTGATGCAGTAATATATAGTTCCCTAAAGCTCTAATGTTAACTTCCCACAAATCCAGAAAATATTTGTCAGTTTGATTTTGGTTTGCATTCGTACAATACAATATTGTCAAAGTAAGCAAGCAGTACAGAAACCTGAGAATTTCCAACTTATTTTTTTCCACGGATGTTCTTGAAATAGGCATTGAGCGCACATACACATGGAAAGGAACTCAACCACAAAATACATAGCTATATATTGTCACTTTTGTTTCCGTCATCTTCCTCCTGTCCATCATTAAAGATGAGTACCTTCCAGAGTACCTTTCCACAATCAATAGTTTATATAAGACCATAACGGATGACCATTTAGACATCTTTCAACCATATATATTCGATTCATCTTATATATCACTCTCAAACACAGTGTTCCTTTCATGCACAGGACAAACGGAGGCATTGAAATCATCGAAATACCCCATAGGCGGCTTGATACGTATTCTGAATACTAAAGTAATGAACGACTAGACAGTACCTTGTGCGAAGAAGTTAACATAAACGTTTTGAAATTGATTCTGATATTTAGTGTACGTAGAATACAGGTATAAAAGGTGAGTTCAGTTAATCGATTTGCAGGATATATTTTTACAACCGTCCATTAAATGTTAAGCACACTGTACTATATTCGTTGATAAAGGAAGTTATTCTTCTTCTAAGTGCTCGAAAAGATTTTTTGCAGCATATATATCTTTGAATCTTTAACACATCGGAGACATTGATTTAATGAGAATTACGTTATTGCGAGAGTATTTTAGTTCCTTTGTATCCAGGAGAGATGTTGCCATTGTTGCTGAAGTTCTTTGTCTATAGTAACAATATCAAACTATCCTTATTAAATTGCAGTTATACTACTAATGCAATTTAACGTATTTCATTTCCAGTCAATTTATTATACTTTCTTTTTCAGTGTATAGTATCTCTGCTGTTGGCATTATGAGTTTGCTTGGAGTTACCGAAGCCGTGATAGGTAATTGATTTCCTCAATTCGACTTATACTTCGTTTAGGCTGCTTGACATTTACTTGCCTTTAGACAATATATCCCTTCTACTGATTGAATAAGTGCTCTAATTTACACAGATTAAGTATAACAAATCACAGTTTTCAAAGGTTAGCATTATCCCACAGCGTTACCTATATACCTGAAGTATCCTCTATACTTATACGCCCTTTAATGGAATAAAGATGTTCACCTGTTAAGAAAAATTATGAACAATACTGTCATCTAAAACGTACTCTTTAAATTCCTATCATGCATTTTGAGGTCTGGAGCGACCGGAATTATTTGTTTCATTTATCTAAAAACTATTGTCGCTTATTGATATTATGCATATATTTAAAACAACACAGCATTCTCGAAACAAAGAAAACTTTGTCATTGTAAAACATTATTCGTTGTTCATTCAGGACTGGCAATTGAATTGTATCCATGCATACGTTCAATCCAAGATACCATTGTAGATTTCTTCTATAAATTTGGAACCAACAAAGCAATGTCCAGATGGATGTATGTTTATGATACTAACATCTTTTCTCTCATTATTGGCTTTGACACCATCAAATAAAATAAACCTGTTGAATATTAGCTCTGTGGATCGCTATATGTCGGTAGTTTCGTGGTTTTATGAAATTAAGAAAACATTGGTTTTGTTCTCGTAAGTTCACGATATTGTTTTATTCAGCTGTGAAATAAAGATATTGCTGTTCATTTCAGGTCGTCCATTATCATATTTCATTGTTTGATATGAATGATGATGTGGGGTGATCTTTTCATCTGACACAAATAGTGCACAGAATGAGACAATGATAATATTTTCTTCATCCATTGAAGTGTCGATATTACAATTTTATGAGAAAACGACTTTTGACATACATGACTTTGCTGCTTGTGGTACAACTTGATATACTGCAGTGCGTTTCGCTTAGCTATGATTATGATTAGTCGTCATGTAAACATTTCTTGCTGTCATTGCAATCTCCTTTCGGTTATAGGGTTTATATGTGTTGCTCACTGTGCGGAATTCAGGGAAATATCAACTGGAATACATGGACTCGTCGTCGGCGGTTTGGGAGTTGTAACGGGACACCAATTTTAGAAGGCCAACAATTATTTTTCAGGGAAAAGATTCATTGCCTGTTCCATATTGCTGGATATATCAATAATAAATAAGTAAAATTGCATCAAACAGATTGTTATATTTCAAATCTAGACAAGATTTCATACTGTGAAAATATAAATGAATGTCTTAGAATAATAATTTATAAGGATGGGAGTTTTATTTTATTGGAAAACTTATGTTTGTAATGTCCAGTAGTCGAATTTATATAAAAATGTTTTATTTGGTGGGTTTTGTTTTGTCTTCTGCAAATGTAAACACGAAACCTTGGGCTATAATAGGCAAATTTTAGCAATAGGAAATGACCTAAGATAAACACGGGAAAATGTAGGCTTGAGTACTCATTGACAAACATCCCTTCCTACTGGAGTGAACATTATATACATCCGGAACTCAAAAAGGGCCGGATGAATTACATTTAAGCGGAAGTAAATAGATACTGTTAGATTGTTCAGTCATACTTGAAACCTATCAAGTAATCAATACATCCTGAGAAAAATTTCAAACTTACTTTAGCCTGCTATAAACCTTGCATTCTGGAATGATCATTCCTACCTTTCGTTCTTTAATTCTGCACAATGGGTTAAGACCAGTACTGCAATTTAACAAGATTCATTGTTTGCATGAAAATTAGTATTTTCATATAGCAGAACTGGGACAAAGCAAATTTATATTTACAATTTTATATTTTGTTATGGGCTGACCAGAATCAACTGGCTTGAATAAATAAATAACACCAAAAAATATATCTTTAATAAATAAATACCACAAAAAATTAGGCATCGTCCACAGATCAAATGTACATTATTTTCAAGTTGTGATGAATATATTTAAACGTATGACGCATTAAAAACCAAAGAACGAAAGCGTCGACAGTAAAAGGTCTAATGCATGCCAAACTAACGATGCAATAACTGCACAATAAAATGTATAACCAAATAATTCTTGGAAAGCATGATGCCTACCATATATCTTTCCCTAAGGTTATGGAGTATGCACTGTGCGATGAAATAATTAATTTACCTGAATCTGATTTGGTTATTTAGCTACAACTAAATCATTAACTAGATTCCGTAGCCTATAAAAAGGCATTACAATTGAAATCAAATCACTTCTTCATTAATAATTTTGTCAAACAAGATTATTTGTTTACTTTACAGCGCCAAATACATTTCAGTTGTCAGTTTAACTGTTTGGTCTTGAAACCGTCATGTTCTCATTAATTATCCTCTGACATTCCAATTTTGACAAGGATAAAACGAAAATACACGTATATTTTCATTATCTGAAAACAAAAAATGTACCTTTATTTTCGAAGCTGAGCATTTGAAACTTTGTAACAATTACCGAAAGATTGCTTAAACTTATAATATTTAACTTTTCTTACCTAAATGTTTCGTATTATGTCCTTTTCAGTTATATTCGGATTGTCTTTGGGCATTGGATGCGGAGATCAGCGCTTACAAAACGGAATTATGTTGCTACGCTGTTGGAATTGATTATACTTATTTGTATTCAGATATCAGTATGTTGTCGTCAATTTTTATCTTCTATGTGTAAAGAATAAATAAAACAAAACAATACATATGTCCTATGTCGTCTCTATGCACCATTTATACCAAGGGTTGTACATAACATATTAAGTTGCAAATAACGTTCAGGGCATATTAAGTTGCATACTTTGGTCTCTGTTTGCTTTTCATGTTAATAATAAATAAATTTATATTTACATCAAGCATTAGTTTCCTTGATCAAATTGCCAGCATACAAAAATTACATTGCAGCGAGATACATAGCACACCCTGATTATGTACGATGCTTTTTAATTTTGGGGTGAAAGGTAGAGTTGGAATTTATGCTATGTGTGGAATAGTTGAACTTAGGGCTTAGAGCCACATTATGCTTAGGATTAATGTTTAATTTGATGAGACCTTAAATATGCAACAAATCAGAGGAGATCATTTAGTTGCATTATTGAGATAGAAAGTGACACAAAATATGAATTGGCATATATATTATCAATCACATATCCATCACTGTTTTAGAATTGTAAAATTGAATGGAAATTAATATCGTTTATACGTCAGCACTAAATTAGGTTAGAAGAATAAAACTCCCTTTAATGTTTCTTCAACTGGATAAGAAATCAGACTCAATGACATATAAATTTTTACTACAAAATATTGATGCAGATTAAATAATTCAGTTTAAAACTAACGCCTGTGAAAACATATCTTATCCTTTTCACAATGTGGTTTGTAATGCATATCTCAATGATATTACGTAACATTTTTTTTTAAAATTATCTTTCGAAACATTCTACAATTTGTTTCTGCGAAAACAAGTAAATACTTAGCGATAAGGGCGTAAAGACAATTATCCGAGAAGGTAAGCAAATTAAATCTAAATAGATTTACTAGAGACCAAGCATAATAACATATTAACTGCTTCTGAAACTGACAATGTTTCTTGATGTTTTTCAACATTTTACTTCCCAAAATTGGGTAGCAAAATTATATTTTCAAAGTAACCATCAAACTATATATAATATTCAAGGTTACACATGGAGAGATATCAACCACTCAGAAGAAGTTTTCTCGGGGATGAATTAATTGGGAAATCGTATACATTACTGTGAAAATGAAAACGCCAGAATTTGTGTATTATCCTTTACACGTAGAGAACGAAAATATTGATCTCTGCATTAATTTGACCCAATTTCATGTCAAGAAACTTACCTTTTTCCTTACTGATTATTTAGCTTTCCCGGGGACTATTTGTGCCACGCTTCGAACATAAATGAAGCTAAAACGTATCACGGAACATGATAGGGCACGTGTACACGTCTTTTGAGAAGGAGGTTGGAAAGAGCTCTGCTGCCGACCCCAGTGTGATTGCTTGAAACATAATGCCTAGCTGGCCAGTGTCAAAGCACGGGTCAGCTATTTGTGCATCTCTTTACAGGAGGAGTTGTTAAAGAGAAGCTGCAAGTTTTCAACTCGGTGAGGGAATCGCCAAGAGGACCATACATCTCTTGTGCTGACTAGATGTGTAAGTAGGGTTGCAATGTGACCTGTTGGGTGCAATAAACATGTTCATGTCCAAAGGGAAGCGGGCAAGTTCGCTTTGGTGTAGAGGAACATCTATATCTTGTGATTGTCGCTGCGTGAAAAGACATCACAAGACCGATCCGACTGGGCACCCTCACCAGACAATTGTATAGCCATTGCAAATAAACGCCGAAGCCAGATGGATGCAATCCCAGGTACGTCGCCACAGGATAACATATGTCCATGTAGCGAAAAAGGACTTCCAATGTCCCATCTGTCATCGACTAAACAAGACAAGATTGGGAATACAGATGGCTTCACAGAGCTTTTGGCACATCGCAATCAACACTGTTAACTTGGTGATTTGATCTCACAGTTCTTGTTCTCCTTCCGTTATTTCTCATGTTGGTAAGATTAATATCATATCATATGTCTGCTATTAATAATACAATTGCGTAGTACAATTGTACGCAGGCAGAGCATGACCGGACTCATTATGCCAGGGTAAGCACACGCACTTCTCAACAATTACCCTCTTTTTCTGGTACTAGTGTCATACAATAATGAAAATTGCAAAATATCTTCCTGGGGAATAGTTAAATTTCTGGCGAGTATGCGCTCTGGGTTTAGCACCCTTTTCATTCCAAACACAACAGATTACGACTGTATCTTTAGCAGCTAACAATCGTCTTTGCCAACTAATTATAAACCAAACAAGTGAGCTCCTCTTAAATAAAGGTCAATGTCATTTTTGTCTCATTTGAATTAGTGCTGATATAGTACAATCATTGGTGAATGTAATCGGAGTGGACACAGCGGTGAATACAACTTCGCCGTTATCGAAACAATCCGGGAGTGTTTTGAAACCTGGTGGTGCAGTCAACTCTTGTTCGTTTGCCTGTGCAGTGATTCCAAGCTGACCTCGAGTTAGCATTGGCCCTTCCGTTTTGACCCAACGGTCAATTTCTATTTGGTGCCTAACAAAATTGTATCTTATTATATACGAGTGTCTCGTAATATAGATCTCTAGCAGATATTTGTTGATTGGTGGAACACAATTTTCACAAATAATAGAATTTGCTGCAAATTTGTCTAACACCCTGACCTCTGCTACCTCATCCTTACGGCCCGAAAGCATTCATTATATAATAATAAAATAATCTGAAACGGATACGCCAAAGATGGTTAAGTATCCTTTCGGATAAACCTTAAATGCTTCAGGCATATTTTCATCTTTAGCTATGAATGATAGTATATATGTTGATTTGACCAAACTCTCATTCCATAAACATTGTCTTGTCTCAAAGTATAATAGCATAACATCGATAACCACCCGCTGGATTGGTGCATAGAAATAGATATCAACAACATATTGCATGTTCAACTCCATGGTTTCCAATGACACCTATTAAATCTAGTACAGAATCATGAGGTTATGATATCTATAGACCCTTGTTGATGTTTTTGATGTTGGACTAAATATGACCACAATTGTAATATGTTTGTATAGTCAAGCTGAATTTCTTCAAAAAAGTTAATGTCAATCGTTTAACCGCAAAGTAACTTCAGCCACCTTTAAGCTGTTAAATGTCATCGTGTTTGCACCTGATCCTGATTTACCTCTAACAATGCCAAGAACACATGTTTAAGTATGGTAAGACCATTTTTAGTAATCATTTGGCATGCACATGGTCCCGTAAAAACACTTTTTGTGTGCGCACCAGTGGCATATGCCATAATCGACAGCTTTGAAGCGGTTCCAGACAGCATAAACAATATCAAACTTGGTTGCGTAGTTATTGAAGGTGTTACTACAGGCATTGACTACTTTGACAACTCAGTCTTGCCATCATAGGCACCAGCACTATGCCAAACTGTATCGTTGGAGTTGTTATTACGGATTAATGTAAATGTATGTTTTAGCCCCGAAAATAACCTTGCGAACATCTCCGCAAAACCCAGGTATGTGACTGTGGAGAATTGCACATAAAAATCGTAATGAACCTTCAAAAAGTTGATCTTGACGCTGAACGAATTGCAAAATGTGTTATTCGGGCCAAAGACTAAAGATTCTACATCTGCATTACAATTGCCTGCAAAGTTTTGAGGTTGCCAGATTTTATACGTTTGAGAATCCCATTATCAGGTTTATTGCTGATAAACATAATAGTTGGACCGCCTGACCTCACGTAATCATTATTGAATCAAACAAGTCCATGAATTGTCCGGCAACATCTACGCTGTCAAGAATTGGTTCGACTCCCTTTACATCTATGGATTTGCTCCATGACTGAATTGTTGCCAAATCCATCTGTTGTTTGGACCATAATTGTTACCATTTCGGACGCGAGCAAATTTTAATCAATGTCCAACGATGCTTCAAATGGAAGGAAATATTTATACATGTCCTGCAACTGTAAGTGTATTTTGAAGTGATTTATCTCCCTACCCTGGATATGAATAATACTGAAAATCCTTTTTACTTCGTTACACCAAAAACAAATCTCAAATTCTGGACCAGATATATTGTTTATACATTAGTAATTGTGTCTAATGCCTTTGAGCCTGTACTAGAGAAAACAATATACTCCAGATATTGATTTTTCTACAGTTCGAGCACAACATAGCGTGAGCAAACTTGTTCTTCATAATAGGAAAATTATACAGTGTGGAAATATGTTTTGAATATATATTGTATGCGGAGAAGGAGATAATGAGCTGTGTCGCATATCTATGTTCGGCGAAGTAAGAAATGTTTGTGAATCCATTTGTACGTCAAACGATGTGTCTTTTCCAGTAGATAAACTTTTACAAATATAAAAGACTCAATGGCATTGAGAAGCCATAAAAGAAAATTTATATGCCTTGGAAAATATAAGCTCAGCGTCAGAACATGTCATTATGAATGTAGCAAAAAAACATTTACTGGTCTTACGTTCTTGCTCCGATGCTCGGCTATGTTTTAAATATGTTATCAATGTCAAACCAAACAATCAACTTTGCCTGCCATGTGGATTTGTTCGTGAATATTATCGTGCCTGGCTTGTGTATGATCGGTTATAGCATTTGTAAGTTTTCCAGAGGCGCTCATTTCTGGATCTGTGAAGGAACTTTTACTAATAAAAGTGTATGTGACAACTGCCACTTCACAGAGTAGAGGAATATATCGCGTGTAATCTGCAGTTGAGAATTTACCCAAACATAAGAAACATTATTGTAGTGATTCATGACCTGCATGGATGTAATGATAGAATTTAAAACTATGCAAGCGGTAGCAATGGCATAAAACTCACCAGTAAATTTTAATCCAAACGACATGGAGAAAAAAAAAAACACACAACGCTTGGGGTGAAGAAAATCTGCAATTCATTGCTTTGCTACAGGTTCTAACATCTACCTAGCACATTCAGCATTCTAACGGTGATAAACGTTGCATTCATTTGTAGGTATTATCCCCAGGGCTGTAGTGCCTCAAACATTGCCCTGTTAACAAAAACGTTATGTATCCATACGAGTACACGAGTGACTGTAACAAATGTTCAACAAATGTGCTGAACCTCAGTTCAGTTTGGATTGATTTACTTTGTTTTACTGTAAATCACAAAGCGGCGCATAACGTGTATGCCCTAGCGCATCAAGATAGTCTTTAGTCGCAGTTCCGTATTTGCTGGAACGATTTACTTTTCCCCTCACACAAATCCACGGCTTGGTGGATTTGCCTCCCGCCGTTGTACTGCTAAGCGGTTCCAAATGGTAACAAGTAGGCTGTCTTGGGGCACCAGTCCGTTCCAAAATCGCAAATACATCGACAGACCAAACGGACTTAACAGCACGACGTTGCGCTTCTACGGGTTATCCAGGTGCATACAGATAACTAAAACCAATTTCCAAGTTGCTGCAACGGTACAAATAGTGAATTCATGTTTTGAGCAAAATAACAACAGTCTTTTGTCGAATCCTTTCAGCTGGTTTTAATTCAGTTATGTGTGGAATTGCATTATTCAATGCTTTTATGATTAATGGAAGACGTGCTACTCATTCGTGCGATCGCTCAAAAGAGATTTCACTTTGGATTTGCGGTAAGTGTTCTTGCCAACTCTGCACACAATATGAAGACAGGGCTATGCTATATATTTTCTTATTCAAGGGCATCATAAAAACGAAACGGTCTGAAGAGGTTAATGATCTGAGAAGCTCCACGTTGAGAAAAACATTTTCCACGCAAGCAACATCTAAACAATCCAAGCAAGGTGATGTATTTCTAGACTCAGTCCATTGACTGAACATTTTCCCTGCTGGGTCAGGAAAACCTCAACTGTTCTTTAATATGACTTTACTTCTGGCTAAAGTGGGATTAATTGTACGTAATTGCGGCATGGGCTAATGATCAACAGTGTCATGATGCTTTAAAATGTTTCAAAATGCGTTGAGTGGTAAAGGAAAAGTTTAAGTCCTACCGTCGATTTCTTTTCCACCATGGATGAGGCACCTACCATTGACGATTTGAATTCAAATGAAAATAATATTGTTCTGTGCGACAATGTGATGCTTGAAAACCAAATCATTTCCACTCAGATATTGTAACGAGAGGTCCACACAAAAAACACAGATTTAATTTATTTGGCTCAACAATACGAACATGCGCTTAAACGTATCTATGACAACTGTTACATGTTGGTGATATTGCGTGACATTGATGAGCGTAGACTTGCATACATTCATTTAACTTGACGTACCGCTGACTACTCATGAGATGAGTTTCGTGAGATGTTTATGGGTATGCATAATTCTTTTACCACTGATATGATCTGAACGTTTAGTCCCGGAGAAAGTAATATGAGGTTTTGGATAAAACAATTAAGCAGTTATTACAATTATATAAATGTCCACTAGTAATGTCATAGAAAAGTACGATTAGTAATGCCCTAAAACCACTCTAGGCAACCAGTAATTCATTCTCTGGTATTATAGATGCCCACAGAAACGTCAAAGATATGTTACAGTCTCGACAAACTCCATGAAAAGACCTCACAACGAGTTTTAAATAAACGATTGCACCGACGATTACACCAACGAAGGTAATTCCGAAGCATGCCGAGGGAATTAAGACGGCAACAGAAAGAAAAAGAAAAAGCGGGTCCAATTCGTAAAATGGTTCAGCGCACCAAGCATATGAAGAAAATAGCGGAACTGCAGTGATTACTACAAGCTGGCCACAAGAGATGTTGGAAGTCAAACAAGGCCGCTTTGAAACGTGGAGAGGTGTACCAGTTAGAAATCGAAACATCAAAGCAACATCTTAATGGAGAAAGTTGTTAGTGGATCTTTGAAAACATGACCCGTGTAAGTGTGTCTGTCCACAACAAATGTAAAGGATTCATGAATATCGAACCAAAACAAACGATCAAAAATTTGTTGAGCAAGTGGGCGTGGAATGAACTTACTTTGGCATAAACTAGCCAACGGTCAGCCGTTTAACTATTATATTGACATACATACAGCAAAAGCTGTAAAAGATCAAAAGATAATAAAGCGATTAAATGTTTTATAAGACTTCAGCACGGGGTAAAAGAATGTCAGTGAACCTCTGAAACTGAGGACGAAGCGGTTGATGAATGTTCGGATCAAGCAGCTGCAGAACCATTGACAAATGCAACAAACATCCGTTCCTTCACCTCAAGAAACACGTGCAGCTATGCAATGACCAAAACGTACATCACTTGTGCATGCCCTAGTAATAATTACACAATCAACAATGTAGAAACAGAAAGAAAAAAACAATTCATAGAGCAACAGCCCGCTCCCGAATAACGCACAGTGGAAGAATAATCAGAATTAATAGCCGAACAAGTAAAACGATTGGAAAAAGAAAATTAACCAAACCGTGCTCCAGCACAACACAGGAAGACTAAGAGAAAGGAATTGGCCTTTATGAACTATACGATTCTAACGACCTCACAGATCATATGTGGGATCACTTTATACTGTTGTATCTCTTAATACTGGCAACAATGCACGAGAAGTCATCAATAAAGCAGCAGCTCACCAAAGACATCGTGGACAGAAAAACACATCGCGCGTTGAAGCATAAACGTGCTAAATATATAAGTGACGTAATTTACAACTACGCCGACGATCAGTTCTCATCCAGTTGTGCGCGAAATAAATTCAATTATCACAATTTCAGCAACAAAAGTGAAATTCAGTGGGGGTTTTTTTTCTACACATGTTACTGTTGGTGCATAAGACACACTGTAGGTCGCACTAACGTCGTTGCGAGCTTATTACAGCTGACCTAATATCCGATACCAACGTCTGGTTGGTCTGGCCGCGAATAACAAATTTCTATTCTCACAGGTTCGTGCATCAATTTGTGGTATGGTAAAATTTCATGCAGGCGCGTGTGATATTATTCGAATCAGTGATGGAGTCCAAAGAAACATTTCGGCGTTGACCGATAAAGACTCTAAAAGATCTTACATGAACATGTGCCACATTCAGTTCTCTCACTACAATTGAATCTCCGCACTATTTTGTTAACATTACACCGTCATCGTGGATAACAATTCTTGGTGGGCCCAAAAGATATTTCCGAAAATGAACAAGTTTTGCGCGTAGGATACTGTTACTTATATGTAATTTCATTGCTTGTTTGTTAGTTCTAATTTTTGTTATTTTATTTGTTTGCGTTACATCTTACTGTAATGATAGTTTTGTCTGTGGGTTTTGAATTTTTTTTACAAATTCAGTTCAGTTCTGAAGTTTTCTTTGTCACAGTAAAACAAGTCATGATTCCATCATTGTATTTTTAGATGACCTAGTTCTGACAGTAAATTAGAAATGGTAAACACAGAGTGAAAATCATTGGTCGTAATCATATTTATATTTTTAAATAGCTTCAGAAAGATAAGAGAGAGAAACAAACGAAGTTGCATTTGGAGAAAGAAAAAGAATAAATGCATTTACAGAAAGATAAACGAGAAAGAAAAAATGTTATTTGAAAAACAGGATAAAACAAATGCAAATGCACTTACAATTGGAGTAAGAAAAAGAACAAATGCATTTACAAAAAGGAGAGAAACAATTGCAGTTGCAATCTGAGAAAGAGAGAGAGAGAGAGACAGGAAAGAGAGAATGTTAGTCCATGAGAATAAGCCTCATGGAAATTAGTCCATGAGGCTTATCGGCAAAAATCAGAAACTATAAAAAAAGAAGCTGGACAGACTTATGTTGAATTTTCAAGAGAAAAAGAGCAGTTATTTGATAGATGGTGATTAGCCATGAAAGTTGAAAAAGATTATGAAAATCTCAATGAACTTTTATTACTTGAAGAGTCCATGAACTATGTTCCTAGTGACATTAAAACTCATCTTGAAGAGAACAAGATGGAAACCTTGGAAAATGCTGCTCTTGCTGCCGACGAGTATTTCTTAACTCATAAAGTTCCTTTTATAGGTAAGGTTTTCACTCAGTAGTCTACTGGTAAAAAAGTATTTCAGCCTAATACGACTCCTTCTAAAACTCAATCTGACACATCTTTTAAAAATCAAAATTCTGATAAGCTTGATTCAAATTCCTTGCGCACCAGTCCTTATCGCTCCAAATTTCAGTCAAACATTTAAGCTATCTGCTGACGCAAGTGGTGTTGGGGTTGGAAGAGTATTGATTCAAGACGATTGCGATGGTGTTAATCATCCAGTGTGCTATTTTTCTAAGAAATTAAATAAGCACCAACGGAATTACTCCACAGTAAAGGAAGGAATGTTTGGCTTTGATAATGGCTTTTCAGCATTTTGAAGTTTACATTAGTTCAGCTCCTTCTCCGGTTGTTGTGTTTACTGATCACATCCTCCTTACTTTCATCGACAAGATGAAAAATAAAAATCAAAGATTATTAAGGTGGAGTCTTTTGTTACGGGAATATAATTTTGAAATCAGGCACATCAATGGAAATGACAATTTATTAGCAGATGCACTTCCCCGTGTATCGAAATCATTTCATGTATACTTTGTATAATTCATAGGAGTTCTTCTTATTGTTCTTACCTCCTTTATAATTAACATTTCGTAAAGAAGAATGCTTTATTTCATACATCATTTTTATACTTTGTGGGAGAAAGTGTTACGTATATGTAATTTAATCACTTGTTTGTTAGTTTTAATTTTTTTTATTTTATTTGTTTGCATTATATGTTGCTGTAATCATAGTTTTGTCTGTAGGATTTGAATTTTGTTTTACAAATTCAGTTCAGTTCTGATTTTTTCTTTGTCACAGTAAAACAAGTCATGATTCCATCATTGTAGTTTTAGCTGACCTAGTTCTGACAGTAAATCAGAATTGGTAAACACAGAGTGAAAATCATTGGTCTTAATCAAGGTCATATTGGCTTGCGTGTCAGATCTGTTGTAAATAACGTTTTTTATTTTTTTGGTTATTATTGAATGCTATAGTGTGATTAGTTTATCATCCATGGTGTACGTGTCAGTTGGCCTATGGTCTTGCTGTGCCATTCTGTGATCACGTGACCCATCACGAGCTACTAGACTTGTAGCTAAGAGATCACGTGACCTATCACGAGTGTCAAAACCTTGTATCAGTTGGGCTTATCAATCAAGATTATTATAGATTTAATTTAGTCGTAATTTAACACCTTCAGAGCTGACAGGTGTTTTATGTTGTTGCTAATCTGAATTGAGCTTTTACTTACAAAAAGTTATTCTCCCTGGAAATCACATATGTTCAATGAAATTTTTGGACAAAGACATTATTTAGAAATTATTCCGAATTCTAAAGCCGGATTATTTATCTTTGATTCAAAAAGGAACTGTTGACATATCAACACAAAAGAGGTTATAGAAGGCGTTGTCGCCTTCCATCTTGGGACTTCATCGAGATTCGATCTTTGATTCATTTAGAACATTTTAGTGATAGGACTTATATTTTTAAATTCTAGGATTGATTTTTGGATTCGATTCACAAACCGTAAGTCCTTTATCATATTCCTCCTTGTTTTCTAGGGAAATAAATTATTCTGTTAAATTTGCAAAGCTTGTTGGCTTCACTCTTTTCTTTATTACTTTGTACGAACCTAGTCACGTAACAAACAAAGTTGTGGGCTCGTCTGGGATATTTGCGATTTTGGCTAAAATATTTCAGAAAATTGTATTTTGAAATTTAAACTCCCCTAGTTTCCAGAATATTTTAAATCCAAAGTATTATTTCACATTTTCGTTGAAATTTTTAGTGGAATCAACAGGCTTTTTCACAATGTCATCAAAAGTGGAAACTCTTTTTTCAAATCCTACTCAGGAGCAGCTGAATAGTTTGAAAAAAGATGAATTGCTTGAACTTGCCAGAAAATACGATCTTTCTGAAGCAAAACCTTCTTTAACGAAGCAAGAAATAAAAAAAAAACCACATTTTGATCCAGTATTTGGTAGAGAAGAATGTTTTGGATAAAAGTGTTTCGGCTTCGGTCAGTAGTCTGTATCAGACTCTGACATAAAAGTAACGGAATTAAAAATAAAATGCAAGATGTAATTGGTGTTAAGAAAGCTCGAGCTTCAGAAAGATGAGAGAGAGAGAGAGAGAGAAACAAACGAAGTTGCATTTGGAGAAAGAAAAAGAATAAATGCATTTACAGAAAGAAAAACGAGAAAAACAAATGTTATTTGAAAAATAGGAAAAAACAAATGCAAATGCAGTTCCAATTGGAGTAAGAAAAAGAACAAATGCATTTACAAAAAGAAGAGAAACAATTGCAGTTGCAATTTGAGAAAGAGGAGAGAGAGAGACAGGAAAGAGAGAAAGATAAACAGTTACAATTTGAGAAAGAGGAGAGAGAGAAAGAGACAGATGCAAATGCAAAGAGAGAAGGATGAAAGGGAATTTCACATTAGAATGAAAGAAATTGAGCAGGCAAGTGAAAGGCACTTTTCCACTTCACATACAAATTCAAGTTTTGATATTATAAATAATATTAGGTTAGTGCCCCCTTTCAGAGAAAAAGAAGTAGACAAATATTTTCCTCGTTTTGAAAAGGTCGCTGAAACTAGAAATGGCCAAGGGAGCATTGGACTCAATTATTACAGCGTGTATTTGTTGGTAAACCTAGCGATATTTACCATTCATTGTCAATTCAGCAAAGTGCTGACTATGATTTGGTTAAGCAATGCATCTTAAAGTGTTATGAATTATGGCTTATCGGCAAAAATCAGAAACTATAAGAAAAGAAGCTGGACAGACTTATGTTGAATTTTCAAGAGAAAAAGAGCAGTTAGTTGATAGATGGTAATTAGCCATGAAAGTTGAAAAGGATTATGAAAATCTCAATGAACTTTTATTACTTGAAGAGTCCATGAACTGTGTTCCTAGTGACATTAAGACCCATCTTGAAGAGCACAAGATGAAAACCTTGGAAAATGCTGCTCTTGCTGCCGACGAGTATTTCTTAACTCATAAAGTTCCTTTTATCGGTAAGGTTGTCACTCAGTAGTCTACTGGTAAAAAAGTATTTCAGCCTAATACGACTCCTTCTAAAACTCAATCTGACACATCTTTTTAAAATCAAAATTCTGATAAGCTTGATTCAAATTCCTTGCGCACCAGTCCTTATCGCTCCAAATTTCAGTCAAACATTTAAGCTATCTGCTGACGCAAGTGGTGTTGGGGTTGGAGGACTATTGATTCAAGAAGATTGCGATGGTGTTGATCATCCAGTGTGCTATTTTTCTAAGAAATTAAATAAGCACCAACGGAATTACTCCACGATAAAGGAAGGAATGTTTGGCTTTGATATTGGCTTTACAGCATTTTGAAGTTTACATTAGCTCCGCTCCTTCTCCGGTTGTTGTGTTTACTAATCACAACCTCCTTACTTTCATCGACAAGATGAAAAACAAAAATCAAAGATTATTAGGGTGGAGTCTTTTGTTACAAGAATATAATTTTGAAATCAGGCACATCAATGGAAATGACAATTTATTAGCAGATGCACTTCCCCGTGTATAGAAATTATTTCATGTATACTTTGTATAATTCATAGGAGTTCTTCTTATTGTTTTTACCTCCTTTATAATTAACATATCGTATAAAGAATGCTTTATTTCATACATCATTTGTATACTTTGTGGAGGGAAGTGTTACATATATGGAATTTAATCACTTGCTTGTTAGTTTATTTTTTTTTTTATTTTTTTTTTTTTTTTGCATTATATGTTGCTGTAATGATAGTTTTGTCTGTCGGATTTGAATTTGTTTTAGCAAATTCAGTTCAGTTCTGATTTTTTCTTTATTGTCACAGTAAAACAAGTCATGATTCCATCATTGTATTTTTAGCTGTCCTAGTTCTGACAGTAAATCAGAATTGGTAAACACAGAGTCAAAATTATTGGTTGTAATCAAGGTCATATTGGCTTGCGTGTCAGATCTGTTGTAAACAAGGATTTTTATTTTTTTTATTATTGAATGTTATAGTATGATTAGTTTACATCCATGGTGTACATGTCAGCTGGCCTATGGTCTTACTGCGCTATTCTACGTAAGTGATCACATGACCCATCACGTGCTAGTCTACGTGCTACTAGACTTGTAGCTAAGAGATCACGTGAGATATCACTAGTGTCAAAACCTTGGATCAGTTGGGCTTATTGACCTTTTTATTATAGATTTAATTTAGTCGTAATTTAACACCTTCAGATACATCAACACAAAAGAGGTTGTAGAAGACGTCATCGCCTTCCATCTTGGGACTTCATCGGGATTCGAACTTTGATTCGTTTAAAATTAATTAGTGATAGGACTTATATTTTTTTTTTAAATTCTATGATTGTATCCTGTGATTTCTTTTCTATGTGAGAGTTTGAAAGATAAAATTAGTAATGCATTCATGGGTCATGATATATCACAACATGCTGATGTTAGTACACATGTGTTCATATTTGTATTTAATTTTCCTTATATCAGGTGAATCGTATACAAAGGCATATGGTCTTTTCGAACAATAGCGCCATTTTAGGACATCTTAGAACAGGCTCACTCTGACCTCTGTAAGGTCAAGAATCGACATTTTGTTTAAACTTATCGATTCCAGTATACTGTTATTTACAACTAATAAGGTCATATTTTTTCTCATGCATCTCATAAATGATGTGCACCGTTTTTCCAAAGCGAATATAGTGTCACATTCAATATTCTTCAAAATCTGATAGCGACCTTAGGTATGAAAAGACGCTTGAGTTTTGTTAAGAAATGTGACTAAAGACTGTAAACTGATTTATGTATCTGCACTAATTTTCCACAAAATGATTGATACATAGATAACGTTCCTAGGAAACACTCATTGTTGTGCTAATGATATTTTTTTATCAAATATCTCAAACGCAAACAAATAATCGCTTTACCTTTTCGCCTGCCCCTGAAAGTTTTGATTGTCCTGAGGTATTCCGAAGAAGTACAGCAACATTTCCTTAGGAATTTTGGCGTATAAGTTCTATTGCTTCGAAGGGTGTCATGTATGTCAGAAATGGTTCATTGGGATCTATTAACATAAATTCCGCTTCGTCGTACGTAAGGGTCAGCCAGTGCTCTGAAACTGCTGGGTGTATAATAAATATTCTCGAAGAATATTCTGACTGGATGTTGTTGACAAATTTCTCCGGTGACAACCACTGTATGACAGAAGCATGTATTCAAATACATTGAATACTATGACTCTCCAGGACAGCCTCGATCACCTCAACTGAGTAAAACCCCTCTTGATCTCTCAGTGCCTCTAGTGGCGAATTTACTCCAAGTGCTGGATTTTGGGCCATGCATATCCACAGCATATCAGCTACCAGGTCCATTTCCTCTATTGTTACTGGAAAAAACATCATCATCCAGTGGCCCAAGCGCATTGTTAATGCAACAAATCCCACAATAATTAGTTGCACCTTGGCACTGAATCATATACCCGTCTATCTTGCGAGAAATCACCAGGCGCCAACGATTAAATTCAGCACTTCTGAATAAAATATCATTGGCATATTTAATATTATGTTTTATATTCTCAATGTCTGCTGATGGCAAGTCATGGAATGACATGAGAATCTCCCTGAAATGCTCTTGATGTGTTGGAAGACGGCTATCTCTCGCATCTCTGTTGATGTTTTTAGTCTATGTGAGCAAATAATCTAAGCTGTCTGCATTCGCATGCTTTCCATGATCCGATGTTGCTATCTCTTAATGGACTAATGGCTCCGTTGGATTTTGAAACTAATCATCCACTGGTTCATTCGTCAAAGGGACGTTCGAGTACCGGTAGTGATAAGGAATGTTCGCTTTCAAAGAGTATTGATATTGCAATCATAGCTGCCCATGCTCATTTAAACAACAGGAACCTCCGAATGCCTTCAACATCCTTCAGTTGTTTCTCCTTGACACGTTTGTTACAAAGCTGATTTTGTAGATGTATTAACAGTCTAAAAACAAACATATGAGTTGTAAACAACATCTGATTTAGGAAATAAAGAGCTCGTTTTAGAGAGCTAAATCTTTGTTCCAATGTCTGGCTATCAATGATTCCCGAAAATCCCAATAGAAGTGAAATGTTGCGCAGGCTTTCAACATCTTCTCTAGTATTTCCCTCGTGGAACCAATCAAAAAGAGCATAATGCCATTTGAGCCACTGGTTGGACTGATATCGTGATCTTCTGACCCGACGTTATGCTGGAGAGAGATTTCAAAAATAGGTTCTTTATTTCTCGAGGCAATCTACCCTCGTTAGGATGAAAAAGGTTTCTCTGTATTTTGTTACCATGACTCGCGATTAAATGTGCACTGTCGGCTATTGTGATATTTGGTCGGTACTTGAAAAGATCTCAATATATCAACGTCGTCCCGTGGGTTTTCTGATCTCAGCAATGATTTTAGTGCATACACAATATGGAAACAAGTGGTAATTTGTTAATAATTTAAAATATTGCTCTTCTTAAATACTTACTGATATAATATTATAAACTGACAATTAAAACATATTAATTTTCCTGGTCAATTAGATCAGAAATAAAATAATGTAGAACTAGCATAAATACTTACGATAAGAATAAATAGCGAATCATAAAAGAATATGTATTTTTTTATAAATATGTTTCTAATAATATACTGCCCTGAATTAAACCAAAATTAAATTATTTTATATCAAATGATAAACGACTAATATTAGGGGTTTTTTTCATTCAAATAAGTATTTCCGTACGAAAATCATGCAACGACAGTCAAACGAGTTTGTTGGCATTTTTAAGAATATGGCGTGAGTTTCGAGACAGTTAATATTAAATCAAAGTAATATTTCTAACTTCAAGTAAAATAAAGCAACAAAAATGCGTATGATACGTTATAAGATAATTTCAAGAATTTTTAAGAATCTTGTCAGAGAAATTATTTTGTCATTCCTTGCTGTTTTTTTTAAAATATGGTTGTTTAAAATTTCCGCACCTAAAGAGACATCAGTATCTGTACTAAAATGATTACCAAAATATATGCATTATTATCATGCAGCTTATAAACAAGAATTACTATTTACCGACGAAAGAATGATTTTATAAAGACCGTAAAAATTATTATTATTATAAAGACTGTAAAAATTATTATGGAGTTTGCGTGTGTGTGTGTGTGTGTGTGTGTGTGTGTGTGTGTGTGTGTGTGTGATTTGGATTGCTAACGTAGTTTTAACAATTGTTCAGTCATATCGCTACGGTGTCTGCAGAGTGGCAGTTTATAGTGATGTCGAGCACTAGGACATCATGCCGCAAAAATAGCGCATGGTGTCCCACCTACTCACATTATCATGACACCAAGCCGACCAGTACTAACACTATCCTCTTAATGTGGAGCGCCAAGCAAGGCAGCTGTTAGTACCATTGGAATAAGTCTTTGGTTTGACTCGGCCTGAGTTCGAGCCCGCGACCTCCCGCATCCGAGGCTGAGGCTCTAACCACTAGGACGCCGGAGCGGTTAATTTATACATACAGTCATCAACATAGAAAGTACGAAATGTTCACATGTAATGTAATTAGTGCTATAGCATCTACAAATGACAATATGCAATACCGATATTATTTTACCTGGAAATATATTCTTTTTGTGGCACAATTTAGTTTTGGTTTGAGTCAATTTCTGCTGCGTTTATTGAATTTCTTTACATTCGTGAGAGCGAAAGAGGAGTACATACAAAGACGATTTAGCATTGGCTTCCCAGATGTATTAAACACCTTCTCATATGCCAGGTCAAACTGGCCTTTAGAAACTGACTTTTCCTTCATTCATAAGATCATGTCCATACCAAAACCTTCCGGACGGGTTCCCATTTGCCTACAAAGTCGTCGAATAACAGACACCTGCGAATCCAATAACAGCATAAGAAATAAATTTGTATTTACAATGGAATCGTCGAAAATACCGTTTTGCAAAAGCAAACTGTTTCCGGAATTTGATGGATTGGCTTATTGCCTCGATGCATGTTCAGTGACCAGTCTGCTTAGTCCATAGTCAATATATTTCTATTCAATGAAGTAGAAAAAGATTGGCATGTATAATGTCTCCTTTGAGGCATTTATTTCTTTTATAATATCACGTTGACCATTTTTGTCCACAAACATACATCACAGAGGAGTGTCAATCAAACTGTAAGATCATTCAGACGATATCACCAAATAATGAAACTTCAGAGTTCTAACAGCGTTATACTTTTGCCTTATTTGACAGGACATGTGCAAGCCTTACTTTGCTTTATTCTTACAACATTTGAACTCAGTAACATTTTTGTACAGTTGTTATAGATCTCAACATATATCTAATATTTGCAAGTAATTTGAAGATTAGTTACATATTAATTCATGATATAAAGATAAGGCTACATCAATAGGATTAAATTCCTTCCTTGTGCCATGGTGAAAGATTACAAACAGTTAACTATATGCAAGATCGTAGAGTTTGTGATATCCACGAAAATATGTTTTGACGTTACCGTTTAATAAAGAGCAATAACAAATTTTGGACTTTATTATAACCGATCAAAAATTCATTTTCAACCGAGTATTTTAAAATGAGTATCCGCAAATGTTATGTAAAATTAAATAAAAAATTCTTTATCTGCATGTCGTAAAACGAGTTCAAAAAGATTACGAAAGGCCAAATACTATGCAGAAACTATTTTTTTATTATCAAAGTTGTTAATTTATTGAAGGATACTGTATAGTTGTACCTGGCTAATGAGAACGAGTGATATTTTATCTAAAGAATATATTGAGCTAATTACCTTCTCATCCTGAAGTAAATTTTTCATTAGCTCCTCTGATAATGGTTCTCCATATTTGTTTTCTTCAACTTGGGGACGCTTTTTAAATTCAGTATTGTACAGTAAGTTCCCATGCTTAGATTCCTTGCCAGTCCAAGGACCCAGTATTCATAGCTTGGTTTAACCTCAGTAGATGGTTGTATTCCTTTACAAGAAGAGAAAGCAGTCTTGCATTATATAGCAACGTACCTTTAATAATCTTACTTATATCAACTATGATGTCTGCAGTGTGGCAGTTTATAGTGATGTGTAGCACTGGGGCATCATGCCGTAGACATGAGAGATCCTGTCCCACCCGGTCACATTATCTTGACATCAGGCCGATCAGTCCTAAACCGAACCTCTTAATGCTGAGCGCCAAACGAGGCAGCTAGTAGTACCATTTTTATAAGTATTTGGTATGACTTGGCTGGGGTTCGAACCCGCGATCTCCCGCATCAGAGGCGGACGCTGTAACCTTTTAGGCCACCGGAGCGGTACCATCATCATTACAAACAACCCAAAAATATAACGTTATCATCATCAACAACAAATACAGTAAATATGCCAACATCATTAATTCTGCGCTTCAGTGTTGACAAATTCATTTACAATTGATACTGCAACTGTAATTTGCAAGTCATTCTGAAAGATTTGTTTTTATAATATCGAAAATCTCAATCATCTGTATATGTTTGTCACGTGATGATCTCACGTAAAATGTACACAAATGTAAAACTTCGTTATAATATGTCAAAGCTAGAATGTATATAGAAAGAATTCTTCTAGATTACATACCAAATTAGTATTGTATCTGAGAAAAGAGACATCCACTGAAAATCTAGATTTTACCCTTTGTGACCCCTCTAATGATGAAGGTTGTGTCAATATCGCTCCAGAATTTAACATGTCCACTGTTTCATGGATGCTTGTCTGCAGTGGGGGTAGATCAGATACTCTAAAATGAGACAAAACCGATTAAACCGAGAAAAAGGACATCATCGTTTAAACCATATTGTTTGTGTGTAATTCATCTGGGGCCGATTTGCGAATATATAGTCTACATATAGATCATATAAGAACGACGTCACTATGCCAGATACTTACCTATTTTACAAGACAATTAAAGATGTTCCATAGTATTATCCCTATCATGAATGATTTTCGGTTGAAAATTTTGAAACTTCATTAGAGAGGATGTTTTCAGTTCATGTGGAAAATAATCACGCAAATTTGATGAAAGAAAGTTTGTATTTTACATGTTGACAGTGGTTCATTGTACTGTTCAATAATAAACCCTTGACTGGCGTATCGTGATAGGTAATGTGAGTAGATTTGCGAAATACCTGCTATAAGTTGCTAAAGAGCACACTTTACTGGTCTGGAAATCTGAAGCACGGTTTTCGAACACCATCCCAAATCAACGTCATAGGATACCATCCACATAAAACGCAGTTGAAGGTGTACTCATGATTAGTCAATGATTCAGTTAGAAGATATGCTTGTTCTGTTTGATGATAATTAAGACCTCGTTCAACGCATCTTCCAGTATCGCCACTGATCGTCGAATAGCTACGTGGTTCTGCAAATAATATTTAAAGAGTTATTTTTTTAACATCAGCCACTCTGTTAAGTAATTCTGACGTTATTAAATCAGCAATCTGAAACTTTTTAATTGATGAGACAGAATAAAGAGTGATTGACATGAATCATTGTGTTGTACAAATCAGATCAAAGACAAAATTTGATCGTCAGTCATAACGCTCAGAAATATAAAATACCATAACATATTTTAAAATTGGATAAAGACATATTGGAGACGATGCATCAATAAATTGCCAAATATATATCTTATGTGATGCCTTCCTACTGTCCCGTTCTTAAATCATTCACCGAGACACATCCACTGCTTCCATCTACCGATATTGCTATCCTAAGAATCCAAGACATGTTATTAGTATTTCTGGTCTGTGCTTCCATGTAATAAATTTTGTAGAAGTATACACGCAGCATCTGTAATGCAAATTTCGAGTAGATCCAAACCCCTTAATCCGTCCAAAGAGAGACTGTACTGCCAAGACAGAACATAACTGTATCGCCAAAATATGAAGAACAATATACAACTGATCTTACATATGAGTACTTATTATTAATGGCGTTGGAATAGCTGATAATCAAAGGTAGAAATGAAAACGATAGAGAGTTAATCTGACAATTACACATTCTGGAGAATTTCCAGCCACAGTTGACGCCATAATAGGAGGTGAAGTTGTCTTGGACATGACAAACAAATAACCTTATGGCACATAATTACTTATTACTTACATGGCCTAGAACACTAATAAATGTGATGCCAAATCTTGGATAAATAGGATAAAGAAGGAAAACTTGGCAGATAGAGGCATTGTGCAATCCTATAAATTGCATTCAAATCGAATGTTGATAGTAACAAAAATTTAAATATTTCATTGACTGAAAAATGTTCAGTGTTCAGTGCTGGAAAATACTGATATTGGATTTGCCAATGATCTACATATGTATTAGAATTACCTTCAGTCCAGACCGAAAGCGCATGCAAAAAATCAAAACCAAGGAATAATGAATCGTGTAATTGTGAATCCCATCGGCCCATTCTTGGTACCGGTACGGCACTTTGCATTTCATGCAATGCTTTATGTATACACGCACATCTGAAAATATTAAAGTATTTATTTATAAAATGAATCAATGTGTTCCATCACTTTTACTAGTATCTAGTGTCCTTACTTCAAAACCGGAGGATTTTTGTGGGAAGTGTCACTTTCTTTTTCATTTTTCCTTTCTTTCTTCTTTGTTTAATTCCTGTCATTCATTCTAAGTATCTAACTATGAATAAATGATTTCTCAAATTGAAAGAAAATTATTGGTAAAAAATTCAATGTTCAAACTTTACGAAATCAGTATTGTTATTCCTCCACATTATTAATACAGTAGCTGCAGTATTTGCAGTAGACAAAGCATCAGTAAGAACATCTTAAACGACACAACCAACTACTATTGCTATTACATTTCTACTACTATTGTTATTTCTTTATTATTATTATTGTTATTATTATTATTATTATTATTGCATTCGTTGATGATGGATAACGTGTGGTCAAGTTTTCACTTCCGGATTTATCCCCGACACAGAATTTCAAATATCTTATTAAAGATGTTACCTAGAGCATGGAATGTCATGTATGAAGTTGTTCTGGTTCCCAGCGGGGATGTTATCATCGATGGAGTTAATGTTGGTATTCTACATGTTATCGGAACATAATTGGGGAAAGGACGTGAATGTATTTGCGGCAATAAAGATCTTATTCATTTGTCATTTGTTCTGAAAGATGTATGAGTATTGGAACTCTATTTTTGTGTAATTATCTTTCACTAGGAAATGTTGGTTCTAGGCACAGATGTTATAAGGGAACTTGCAGCAATGAACAGACTTTGGTCAATTGTTACACTATATATCCTCTTGATACGATTTTTGTCTACAATAAGGACTAGTACTTTAATTTACTGGTGGTTAGTATCAGATGGTTATTGTATAAAATAGTTATTATGATGTTTATTTTGGCATCAACTTGTGCTGTGGGAGGCAGTGGTAAGAAGGTCGTGGTTCTCAGTGCAGATACATCGCTTGAAAGAAAAGAGTGTAGGTACCTTGCACCTCTTGTGAGAATAAAGCTGCTAAATTG
Source organism: Megalonaias nervosa (assembly GCA_016617855.1). Lineage (NCBI taxonomy): Eukaryota > Metazoa > Mollusca > Bivalvia > Unionida > Unionidae > Megalonaias > Megalonaias nervosa. The sequence continues at coordinate 2,454 of JAECUM010008039.1, read as the reverse complement.
CAATACCTAAAGATGAAGAGATGTTAAATGATGTACATGGAGATAACGTGAAATGCACAGTTGTGTAAGAAACCAATTATGTATGACTCAGGCATTTACAAAGAGAAATATATAAATTGATTCTGAGCACGGATGCTAAAATTGATAACGGTACTTTACCGCTCAGGCGCATAAATCTTTGATTTAAGTGAAACAACCTAAAAAGCACCAACAGTATAAAATTTTTTGATTTATACAGGACACAAAATTTCAAATATCTTATTAAAGATGTTACCTAGAGCATAGTATTTCATATATGAAGTTGTTTTGGTTCCCAGCGGGATGTTATCATCGACGAAGTAAATGTCGGTATTCTACATGTTATCGACACATGATTGGGAAAAGGGCTTGAATTTATATGCGGCAATAAAGATCTCATCCATTTGTCATTTGTTTTGAAAGATGTATGAGTATCGAAACTCTAATTTCTTGTAATTTTCTTTCACCAGGAAATGTTGGTTCTAGGCACGGATATTATAAGGGAACTTCCAGTAATGAACAGACTTTGGTCGATATCCTCGTGATACAACTTTTGTCTAAAACAAGGACTAGTCCTTTAATTTACTGGTGGTTAGTATCGATGGTTATTGTATAAAATAGTTATACTGATGTTTATTTTGGCATCAACTTGTGCTGTGAGAGGCAGTGGTAAGAAGGTCGTGGTTCTCAACGCATGGCCATAGCTTGAAAGAAATGAGTGTGGATACCTTATATAGCAAACAGCTCTTGTGAGCAACGATTTTAGAATTCATACGGTACTACATAGCACATGTCCATATATCTTTGAAGGAACGCGAAACAAAAGAATTTCATGATATTTCTTGATTTATGTACAATTACAGACTAGACTATATTTATGATTTTATTGTAGAGAAGCATGAATCTATAGGCTGGTTTACAGTACGGATGCAATAATTCGAGCGGTATTACATACCCCACTGGGGGCCCCGAGTGGCCGAATGGTCTAAAGCGCTTTCCGTTACGGATCACTGCCATCTCACCTCTGTCTGCGTGTGTTCGAGTCTAGGATTCGGCGAATGTGGATATGTGAGAAAGCTTGCCAGTAGCTTCTCGTGAGTCGGTGGTTCTTTCCGCGGATTTCCCGGTTTTTTCCTCCACCATTAATACTGGCCGCCATGTATAGCCTATCGTGTGCTGGAAAATGGCGTTAAGCCCCACAACAACAACAACAACATACCCCACTGTAATAGGTACTACATGACAGAGTAAAAGCACTTCGTGAAATTCCTAGATTGATCATGAACGCAGAATTTGAAATAACTTAGGTATGATTTTGATTATTACTAGATAATGCCTTTATTTGTTTTTGGTTCCTGGTGAGAATGTTATGATCGCTTATATAAATGCTCGTATTCCACATATAATGGGTACAAGATAAAAAAAGTCGTGAATTTGTATAGGGCTATAGGGATCTTATACTTGACATTTCGTCTGAGATCTGCATGCGAGACATAAAAACTTTTAAACATTCTGAAACCAGTGGTGTCAGTTAGAAGTGAGAATGGTGTAAGGAAGCCTGCAATACAAAATATAATTACGTCCATTGTACTAGGAGTTGTTTGTTCGATGTCATAGTTTAACCATATTAATCGAGGATTCCAAAAGGTCCCTTAATTTCACTTGAATTTTGTGCAGGCACAATACGCTCGTGTGATTATTTGATTCCTATCGCAAATATATCTAAATGAGACAGACAGACAGACAGACACTGGTGCTCTGTGAGTGCTTGCGTGGCATGTGTGTGTGTGTGTGTGTGTGTGTGTGTGAGAGAGAGAGAGAGAGAGAGAGAGAGAGAGAGAGAGAGAGAGAGAGAGAGAAATCCGTGAGAAAAAAAGAAGAAAAATCACTTTACAAAGAGATATTGTTATTCCACTTTACTTGAAAAAGACAGGGGTAACAGATTTAGTTGCTCTTTTGTTGTTGTTGTGCTTTGTACAATTGTTAATAAAGGGATGTGCACTGCAAGACACTGTTGACCTACAAAATACGAAGGAAATACATGTAGAGAAAGCTAGTAAGCATCGGTATGAATTATCTGTGTAATAAATAACTTTGTTTGTTTTATTCATGAGATGGAGACGTATAAGAGTTAATTGAAACTTTTAACCTTAATAATGATGTCTAAATTATTAAAAAGAGTCACTAACTTAAGTAATCAAGGGCAAGGTTTGAATCTGGAAGTTGAACAAAAAAGTTCATAATATTTCTACTGGAGTCCTATGGTATCACGCCACGGGTCTTTAATTTAGCGATTCGTGAATAAGTAAATGAAGACAGCGACCTTCAAGATATTATATGTCTGTTTGGTTTTCCTTGCTCTATATTAATATATATTTCAGGGCCGGATAGGTCAAGTCTTTGGGGGAGAGGTTTTTTCAACATTTCAAAAGGGCA